>VOPJ01015086.1:0-99339 GCA_014673585.1 Semibalanus balanoides | reverse complement strand
ACTATGGTTTATGTCATCTTTGCAAAACATCATTTCCCCAAAAAATCGACAAACAATTAAACATTGGCAATTAAATCGGATAATTAATTTGGCAACCATCGACGGTCTTTTTAGTGTCGACGATTTGTTTCAGGGACATTGTCCAGGGTCATGACAAATTTAAATCACTGGCGCCAGATATGGCGCGCTTTAAATAGCGATGGAAAAACACTGCTCATGAGTTTCGAAATAAGCATATGTACTTGCTTTTAATTTGTAAAAGCTTACAACAATGAATGAGTAAATAATGCTATTTAATTCTTAAATTTAAATTATATTATTGTTATACCATAACAGAAGCCTAAGAAAATGCTGCTAACAAAATAAAAGGTGAATATTTCCCTTAAACAAAGAAGCGCGAGCTAAGCTTGAGGCACGCGCAAATGCCATTTATCCCGATAACTGGCCAGACCTTAAACTCAAACAATCGCTGTTTTCCGTGATATTTTACTCTAGCAATTAGCAAATAATATCTCACAGAAGTTGCCAGATACTGTTGCTTTTCGGGGTCTTTACTTATCAAAGTATTATATTGCAATACACGCTTTCTGTACTGTGTTGGGACTAACTCAGTGTATCAGACGCATGACTCAAATATCGTCTTCAGCTTCTCGAGGGAAATCCACAGCTGGTGCGCGGCAGATGCATTCTGCAATCTGCATAGTAAATAGCCTTCCATCGGAATAGTTATGCTTTCCTTCTCCGAATGAATGTCGGAGCGCATTGAACATGCATCAGCGTAAATGAGCTTTCCACCAGCCCGCGGAAGCTGGTGCGGCTGTTTGGCAGGCTAATGCCATCACTGTAACAGCCTCCCATGTGCTTAGACGGAGGGAGGTTTAATTGTGTTCCTGAAGAGAGCCTCACGAAAACTGTCATGGTTAAAATATTCAGCAGCATGGACGTCGAACTATTGTCATTCCCTTTGGCATGCTTTATGAGAGAAAATAAAACAAATAAACAGAACAGATCAACAGAACAGAACAGAAACAGAACAGAAGTCCTCTACTTGCAGGTCTGGACTCGAAATGACTCATAATGTATTGGACACTGACTGACTCAAAGCTAAGGCTAAATGCAATTGTTTTTTTGGAGATGCAGTATGCTAACATGGTATTTCACAGTCCGAACGGCACGTTGTGCGCGTGTCACGTTGTGCGTGTGTCACGTTGTGCGTGTGTCACGTTGTGCGTGTGTCACGTTGTGAGTGTGTCACGTTGTGCGTGTGTCACGGCACGGCACGCGGCACGTTGTGCGCAGTCCCCCCGAACGACGTCTTCTGCATCACATTTCATTTTAATCTAAAGATCGAACATTGGATAGGAGGCAGACTTGTAACGACGTTTTTTTAGTCGACTCAAGTCTGACTCAACAACCGAATAACTGAGTCAACTCTTGACTGAAGTGCTGTTTTAAAAGAAAAAGAATCGACCCGACTCTTGACTCAACTACTGTCTATACAAACTAAATCGACTCGACTCTTGCCTCAAGTGCGGTTTAAACAAATAAATGGACTCGAATAATACATATATTTGAGTCGACTCAATTTGACTCATCATAAGTTTAATTATTACCAAATGGGTGTCAAATTATGTATTTTATCTAGTGTAAACTGGTTTGCTCAGGGGAAACGGCATGGTCCAAGTGGCTCCTTGGAAAGCTATGACATGTGACTCAAATTTGTTTTGAGTTGACTAAAATCTGACTAATAACCGAATAACTGACTCGACTCATAACTCAAGTGCTGTTTCAATCAAATTGAATTAACTCAACTCTTGACTCAAGTGTCGTTTTTAAACTGACTCGACTCATGACTCATCCGAAAATGTCTGACACATAAGTCAATTTATGACTCAACTTTGAGTCAGTTACAAGTCTGATAGGAGGGCATTCATATCACAATGTAGACCTAACTACCCCAAGCCGATTTCTTATTACGGTTTCAACGGTTCTTTTAACGTCTTGCTTGAACGACAGGAATTTTATCAACAAGATGAATAAAATGTTATCCTGGTGGGGTCATGGCTTCATAACTTTTTGTGAGATATTCCTAACTGAAAAGGAAACTCGCCCCGCCCTTGTTTGGTTTCGCAACAGCAAGGATAAATTTTTCGTGTTTATCGAAGAAGATAAAAATGTAAAAGGCAGTTTTTTATTTAGAAATAATTCTTATGATTTGAGAAACAACATTCCCCAACAACTCGTCCGTAGGTACTTTTTATAAATTTAGTTCGAACCTTTTGAATGGAGGGATTTCCGAGGTCAGGAGCCGCGCTAAGCAGAGCTTGTTGCGCAGGCCCTGACCCCTATACCATGGATAAGTGAATACTGGATTGGAACGTATCAGCTGATTGCGTATTTTATGCGCTTTGGCCTCGCGTAAGTAAAACGCGTTAAACGGTAAAGCAGCAAACGCTTAACATAAGGAACGCATGATGCAGAACGATGAGTGGTGTATGTTTGTTGCGGTGCGGGCTTTTTAACTGCAATAATTTCGAAAAAAGAAGTGCCCTGAAGCTACTTTTCTGTGGCTCTCAGTTATTTTTATTTTGTGATTCTCACCTGCGGAATTGAGATACACACCGGCACAGTGGGCGGGCAGGAGGCCAGCACCGAATGCCCGGCACCGACGAACGATGGAGGAGATTAGCCAGGAGGACGCCACTTATAAAGAGGACGAGGATGAAGAGGACGCGAGAGGATAATGCTAGAAATCCGAGGCGAGTCAGAGCGCGCCATCACTGCTGCCGCGCCGGTCCGGCCTGCCGGCCTCCACCTGCAAGTTCTTGTGGAGCGGTCGCCGCCGCTTGATGTTGCCGCCGCTGTCGGGGCACCCGCCGCCGGACAGTTCGACGACGAAATGTGAATGTCGGAATGTGATATTGGAATTAAAAGTCGAGTAACGCCTGCTATTTAGTTATTCTGCAAACCCGTATGATCAGTTTTTGTTTATTTATGGAATGATGAGTTTTCGTCAGTCTGTAAGATATTTTCACGTAGCCTATACCATGTTTATCTTAACGACAGAATATTCAGTGTTATACTTTTGCATAATCAGTGCAGTGACAACAAAGTTATCTCCCTGAAACCCACGCATACAACGCAAAGCAAGCAAAAGGAGCAGACTTTGCGGGACCTAACAGCCGTTCACCGCTTTCGCGGTCTCACTCACTCCGTCGAAATAAAGCCTGAAGACAGACTTTGGCTTATCGGTAAGACTACGTTCGTTCTAACCTTCAGTTGTTCACTCACTCTGTCGAAATAAGCCTGTTAAATTCACTTTTAGATAAGCTTAAGGAGAGATATGATTTGTGAAACAATGGCTTGCAATAAATGGAATGCGTGAGCTCCTAATGTCTCGCCCATAGCCGCGTTGCTTACCGACGGGCGAGTTTCAGTGTTAATACTTACCGACCGTTAGGTGGCAGGTCGAGCTGCCGGTACGCAGTTTACTAGTGCTAAATGCGTAGACGTTCCAATCCAGTATTCAGTTATCCATGCCTATACCATTTGATCGCGCAGTTACTATAGTCAATTATTTTAAGTTGAATGTTGAGTAACAATGATGGTCAAATATGAAGAAAAAATGTATTGTGTTGCCTTGGGGAAAAACTGATTTAAAGTCAAGTATTATGGCTAAAATATTAGTAGATTAACTTGCTTTGCGCATGTTTTTTTTCAAGAAGACACCAGCCACATAAGTCGACGCACAAAAATGGACATAATATTTGACCATCATTCACGCAATGCAGCTCCAGTGTGCGACACTCTTGGCCAATCCAGTATCTCAAGTAATAAATTGCATATAGCGCGTGCTATTTTCGAAGAGGCTCCAGCCACTCAACATTCAACTTAAAATAATTTGACTATAGTAGCTGGCAGAATTTATAAGTGAAAGTTGTACGTGCTCGACATACGTGCTCGTCGACCCGCTATATCCTGCTCACTGACGTCACTTGACCTATAGTGCAACCACTGCCACCAGCCTCTGGCCATCACAGTCAGGAGCAAAAAGCGAGCGCCGAAGCGACTCGAAACCCGAGCTGCCACCACGGGGAAGGTCAGAAGCCCAGCGCTCTCCCACTGAGCTACAGGGACTGACATGGTATTTATGGTATTCATCCTAAATATCGTCCAGTGATGATGCATCCAATCACCTCATAGTCGATAGTTTGCTGTCAAACTTTTGTGCAGAAGGATATATAGCAACAACGAGGTAACCTTCTAAGACATCTCTTGATTCATAGTATCAAGCAAAGAGAACTCGTCAGAACATGAAAATAACGACAACAGTCGAACTTAAACACCAACTTATGTTGTGCTTCACACCCAGACCGCACGATTGCGCAATTTTTCCGCTTCTCACCTGGGATCTCTGACGAACAGTCGCGAGATGAAGTCCTTGGCCGACTCTGACGTGCCGCCGAAGTACTCGTCATCGAAGTAGTAGTCGCAGGCCACGATGTTTGCAAACGTCTCCTGCTGCGTGTCTCCCAGAAACGGAGACGCGCCAGATAGCCTGTCGGTGGGAAGACGCTTCCTGTCACAATGTGTTTCTTCTGACCTTACTCTGACCTAAGAGGAGAAGAGGGGGAGGAGTGGGGAGAGCGACGCATCTTGAAATTAGTCAACTATTGATCCAGGCCATCTCAAGTTGTGGCAAGTAACTTTCGTCGTAAGCATCGGTGCGATGATTCTTCTGATTCTTAGGTACCGTCAGAGCGATGACGTCAGCGCCATCTAGTGTGGAATTTCCGAACTACTAGTGCCAGTCGCTGCCGTGGAAACCATATAACCCATTGCAAGGAGACGGAGGTTCCCAACAAACTATCTGTAACAATATCTACCCGCTCTAGCCGGCGTAATATCCATGACTGATCAGCGCCACTTGCTTGCCTATACCTGAAATATGAGTGGCAATGTTCCAGGAGTGACGTGAGAGACTGAGAGGGACCAAAGGGAGCAGGGCTGCGAGCTAGAGAGGGACCAAAGGCAGCAGGGCTGCGAGCTAGAGAGGGACCAAAACGGCAGCGGGCTTGCGAGGCTAGAGAGGGGACCAAAGGCCAGCAGGGCTGCGAGCTAGAGAGGACCAAAGCAGCAGGGCTGCGAGCTAGAGAGGACCAAAGGCAGCAGGGCTGCGAGCTAGAGAGGGACCAAAGGCAGCAGGGCTGCGAGCTAGAGAGGGAACAAAGGCAGCAGGGCTGCGAGCTAGAGAGGGACCAAAGGCAGCAGGGCTGCGAACTAGAGAGGGACCAAAGGGAGCAGGGCTGCGAGCTAGAGGCTGAGCAGACTGCAGTCACGTTATTTTTGCTTATAGCTGGGGCTTCAATAAGTCGCGATGCACCTATAGGCAGGCACGTAGCCAAGGAGGGCGGCGGAGGCGCCCCCCCCCCCTGGAGGCCCAGTGGGCCCTTTTCGGCGCGCTGCGCGTGCAGAAAGTGGCCGACGAGACCGCGCGAAACGCGAAATTATGGGTCGAAGACCACGCGAGGCCTGGTCTTTAAAGAGTTAAGAGCACTTCAGATGTTCTTTAGGGCCACCATGGCCCTCTCTGAAAGACCAAAGGGCCCTTGGACGTTCACAAGAGCCCTGTGCTTGTCAGAGAGGCCTTGGCTAAGCCGAAGGCCCCTGGGTGGGTCAGAAGGCCCCCTGAATAATCGAATGGGCTCTATCCAGCACAGAGGGTCCCTGTGAAGATCATAGGGTCCCTGGGTAGGTTGGATGGTCCCCGAAAGGGCCCCTGAGCGGGTCATAGGGCCCATTGAACACGTTTAATAGGCCCCTTACAAGCACAGAGGGCCCCTGTGTAGGTCCTAGGAGCCCCTGGGCAGATCGGAGGGTCCCTGGGCAGGTCGGAGGGGCCCCTGAGCAGGGCGTTAGGACGAAAAAGCAGCCAGCGCAGTTCCTTACCAGGTCGAAAGGGTCCCTGCCCTGAGCAGGCTGGAAGGCCCCTAGCCAGACCAGAGGGCCCATGATAAGTTCAAAGGGCCCCTGTGCAGGTCAGAGGGGTCCCTGAACAGCCAAAAAGGGCCCCTGGTGGGACAGAAGGGCCCATGAACATGCCAAATGGGCCCCTCACCAGTACAGCTGGAGCAGACATTTTCATTCGTTCTACTGGGCCCTTTTAACGGTCGTGAATGGGCCCTCTCGAGGCGCCCCCCCCCCCCACCTGGGCAAAATCCTGGCTACGTGCCTGTTTATAGGGACATCGAGTGCATTCTGCATACATACATGGTTCCAGACGCCCGTACATTTTGATGATGAATGTCTGCTGGTAAAACACAATGCGACATTTCACATGGAACATGTTCATATGGAACATATACTATTTGTCATTTAGAGTGTCATTGGTCACTTGGAAACATGGAAACATTTCGACTGCAATGCCCCAAAACATAATTGAAGATTGTTGAAACCATGGATGCACCCTGGTTCCAACAAACATCGGACCCAGCAAGTGCTTATTTGCGTACACCCTGCATCCCCTTACCTGTCACGGTGGACCACCACTCGGCAAGGACTGCATAGTGCATACTAATCACCAATACCAAAACATTTGATATTGATGACATGTCATTAGTTGATCGCTTGCAACATTTCAATTTGAAGTTCTCAGTAACTGAGATTGTTTTGATATCACAATTCATCAATGAGTTATGAACATTAGGAATATGCCAGTCTCTTCTCTGTAGGCAAGAATGATAGTGCTTATTTGCAAGTACAAATACAAAGGGCAACCCGAAGCATGCCTTTAGCCCATTCACAGGGTCACCAGTCGACTCGATAGTGTGCCGAACTCATGCTGCACCACTCAGCTCAGCTGATTTCCCTGGGTTCCCTAAAACTGCTGCCTGCTGACTTGTTTCGCTGGATACTCACAGGATGTATGTGATGACGCCCACAGCCCACATGTCACAGGCCAGACACAGCGGCTCATAGTTGACGATCTCCGGCGCCACGAACTCTGGAGTCCCTGTAACATACAGCCGGTGTGGCGAAACGAGTCAGTTTTGACTCTGACAAGGTCACCATCATCCGACCAATCCGGTCAGGTTACACTGAGTACCCGATAATAGGCAACATCGGACCCAGCCCGCTCAGCCCGGCCCAGCCTGGCGCCCGGCCGGGTGCTGCCTCTGGGCGTCGGAGGGTGCTTACTGCTTATGCTGTGATTTATACACGGGCCGGGTGTGTCGGCAGGTTGCCGGGTGTATCGGCAGGTTGCCGGGTGTGTCGGCAGGTTGTCGGCAGATCGGCGGCAACTGGGAGGCAGCACTGCACGGTGCACCCGGCAGAACATGGCACACTGTGTGTGTTCCGCTTCTGGCGCAGGCTATACACGATCTCATACAACGGCACTTAGTTTCAGTTACACCGCAGATCGGCTAGATTTCAGCAGGCGGCATAAATATGCCCTGGGTGGTTCCAGATAGCGCTAAATCCAATGAGATTAGCATGCGCGGCATTAGCAGCGCTAATGCCGGTTAACAACTATCTATGAAAATTGAAGGATGTGCTTCTAATGAATAGCCCGCCCATCGCATTGCAGACCTACAATTACAAAGCGCAAATTGGCAGAAGCTCTGATGATTTATCGCCAGGGAAGCCCGGAAGAAATCTCCGCGTCCCGCGGTTATGTGCCCATTCGGCAATCACGTGACATTACGAGGTGCACCACCGCCCTGAACTCTCTCGTAACATCTTCCGCATTCGCCTGCAGCGTCATAACTATCGGCGACTGCAAACAATGCCAAACAGTCTTTTCCTCTTTGATCAAACGCTTTGCATAGATCCACTCTCATGACAACATCATTGAGCCGCTAACTTACGTGTAGCTAAAGCCGCTAAATTACAATAAATAAAATTACATGTAGGTATACCAATGCATCTCTGATTACCCTTATCACTACCGTAACGTCTCGAACTTTCCCAGCATCGATGGCACAGCGTTGGCCATAACAATGCGCCACGCGGTGACCTGAGATCACCCCACAATGGACTCTCTCGCGGCCGGGCTCCACTCAACTGTCTCGGACGTCATCATTTCACCCCCGGTCTGCGGTGAGGCCGTCCACCGACGACACATGTCCGCCGTTACGTTAACTGTATCCCGGCTGCAGCGGCTGGCGCCCGGGTCCCGCCGGGTCGGCGCCCGGGTCAAGGTCGGCTGTCGAGGTCGGCCGAGGTCAGCTGAGGCTGCAGTCGGGCAATCAGCTGACGACAGGCCGTTTGTCGGTGGACAAACGGCCATTGATGACGACGGGTTAACGTGGCGAGCAGCACCGGAATGGGGAGTGGCCGGAGTAATGTGTCAGCTTGTTGCGGTACGTCGTTTGTTGACTGACGTGGAGCTATATAATGGGACGAATGGTGGTTAAGAGGAAGTCGTTATTGTGAAGCGGAGCCCTTAGGTGTCGTAGCACTTAGCGTTGATAGCGTGTAATTGCGTGGAAATTATGGCTGCAAGAGCTCTAGCTTCTTGTTCGACGAAAACGAAGCGTAGAGTTTCGTGTTCCTCTATACGAAGTGGTACTTTGTGAAGACAGTATACAATTGCGTTATCTTCCAATTATTTGTAAATTCATTAACATACCCATGCCTTTCGGTGTCTGTGAGACTTTCTTTGCATGAAGAGCAGAGCAGACCCTTCAAGGGGAATAGTTCATCTTAAGGGTTTTGAACTGAGATAGCAGATTTGTAGAGCAGATAAAACATGAGTTGTGGTGAAATAATTACCTCGCTACCCTAAGTAATTTCGACACAGGACTAGTGGCCCTTTTTAGAAGAAGAAGACCTGGATCGGGGCACGGAAGACTGCCCCGTGACCCGAAACCGCCCCGAAACTTCTTCTAAAAGGGGCCCATTAGTCCTGTGTCGAAACTACTTAACATAGCGAGTTATTCTTCAGCCAAAACCTATTTTTCGATCTGCTCTACAAATCTGCTCTCTCAGTTAAAATCATGTTAAAGATGAACTATTCTCTTTAATAACATACTCTCGCCGCTCAATATGTCATTTAGTATTTGTACTTCAATTGTTGTTACTCGATACTTTTTAAAGCATTTTTTCGCCACTATAATATGTTGAATCCAGTGTACAGTGCCACTGACACCATTTATTTCTATATATATATATAATATATATATAATATACTATATATATATATATATAATATATATATATAATATATGACATATACATAATATATAATAATATGATATATATATTATATATACTATATATATATAATATATACTATATTATATAATATATTATCACTGATAGTTAACCGGTTTTTCACGATGGCTTATTTTGCGAAACGAAATGTTTTAAACATTTTAAAATAATTTTAGTTAATATGCCGTCTTCTCGATGGACTAATTTGCGAGAAATGTTGTAACCCTCGCCCTACGGTCCCGTAGGGCGAGGGTAAAAACATTTTTTTCGCAAATTAGTCCATCGTGAAAGCGGCTACTACTAAAACATTTTAGAACATTTTAAAATGTTTTAAAACATTTCGGGCAAAATAACTCATCGTGAAAACGGCTAATAGCCGTTTTCATTTTTGTCGCCCAATAACTTAGCAACCTTATATTTAGCGACTCATAAATAATTCCTCATTTGATTAACGCAAATATGTGCAAATATGCACATTTTACACATTGTGATATGCATGATAGCCATTCGGTGTTTTGAGCATGCGATTTGTTGCACGTTCAATATTGTATCGATACCTATCTATTCACTCGATATAGTTAACGGTTTGACATTATGTCCGGAATCGTTGCAGTGCATTGGGTCCGAAGCAGCCATCTGGCTAGAAACTGCCAAGCTGGCTATGTGATGCCTCCCTGCCGTAGTGGCAGCTGCCAATTTAAACCGATCAGTGTCAATCAAGACAATGGCCTCCACCGGGTGAGGGGTGGAGCTGAAGGACATAATAACGGTCGGTAATCGCAGGCCACCATCGCTGCCTTGTTCGCACATCATCGCTGCCTTGTTCGCACATCACTCCAGGGCAGATAACACACCAATTACTGTATGTACTTCTTATCAGGAGAAATATCATCGCTACGTAGCTCGTATTTGCTCCACGCGGCAAGTATCAGACGTGGACCAGGCGCTGGGGCTCCAAACACGCCTGGAGACGTCACTTTTGTTAACTGACGCCGCAATCGGCAAGTGAGGTCACAGTTGTTCAGTGACGTTACTGATTCGTCGATGATCCGCCTCTAACCGAGCATGTGTCTCTGCTCCTGGCGCGGCTCTATCTTAACTGACGTCACCATCGGCCGGTGACGTCACAGTTGGTGACGTCACGGTAACGTCACGTTACTGATCCGCCTCTTACCGAGCATGTGTCGCTGCTCCTCTCCCGGCTCTATCTGCTTGCTGAGGCCGAAGTCGATCAGCTTGATCTGTTGGTGGTTTCTGGTCAGCAGCATCACGTTCTCGGGCTGAAACAGCGGAGAGTGCACGTCTCAGACTGGTGGAGGCACTCTCAGGGAGAACATACAGCATGCTCGGGATGACCGGGCGAGGGTGCTAAGTTGGGCTGGGTGAGGGAATGAAACGCAGACAAACGTAGAAGATTGCCCGGCTGACACGCAATGACACAGCGAAAGGGACTCTCAGACATTGTGGACGAGTTCGGATTGACTACGACCGGCTGTTGGAGAATGAAGACGCATAATAAATTGCCAGTTTAATTCCAACACTATACACTATATACATGGAGTGAATGAGTGAGAGAGTGAACAGGCAGCGAGACCGCATAGCGTCACGAGGCTGACATTTTTTTAAGGCTGACAGAACTTGACACTTTGATGTCTGGGGTGCATGTGATGAAAAGGAATAGCAACTTATGGTCACAACACAGACTGGTGAATGGTGGTACTGGGCCGGTCGAGGGAAGAGGGTGGTGCCTGGTAGTGATTTGTGTTATACAAACTGTGAACGGCTGTCGCCGTGCCTTTTGATAATGAGATACACAACTTGCTTATCATGATAACCGCTGGAAGCCTATGAAAACACACGTGGTGACGTGTTCACAGGTTGTGAGAGCACAATCAACTTCCGCATTTGACTTCGCCGCAACCAACGGTTATAGTCAAATATCCACAGTGGCAAGGCACAATGCGACATTTCTGTGGTAGCGTGCTGGTAATTCTTAGACTGTAGCTAGGCCTATATAAGTAGTCCCGGCACAAATAGCGCCGATCGACATAGCGACAGCTGACTATGACTCATAGGTGACTAACGGAGCAGCGATGACTACATCGACGGAGCGCGTCTCCACTCTGCCAAACCGCCGTCAACCAGCCAAAGTCGGCGATTTATCGCCTATATAGCCTGTGACCAGCAGCAGACGAAGCTGACAGATCTGGCGGACCTGTGACCAGGAGCAGACGAAGCTGACAGATCTGGTGGAGAAAGCTGGCTTCACATGACCAATGTGCGGTGAGCCCTGATCCAGGCGCTATGTTCGATCCCCAGTGAGTTATGATACCGCGATGTAGCTGTTGGCAGAGCGCTCCTACATCCGAGTAGCCAGGAAACCGCACATTTGGGACGATTTGTCATGCTGTAACGACTTAATGACTGCATGTAAAGGCACCGGCAGCACCGCTACGCTTTCGATAGAGGTGTTTACGCAGCCTTGCCTGCACAACAAGCTGACAATTTCAGAATACATAATTGATTGCTTAAGACATAAACGACAGCAGGCATGGCAAAGGCGTGGGCTTTAATGGGTTCGAACAGGAAAGCAATCTGGGCACATGGGTGTACACTGTACAGGGAATGGGAGAGATCTGTCATTGCCGGCCTCTAGCAAAGTAATGGAATCATTTGGGTTGTCCAAAGAGGATGAACGGATTAGGTACCGAGGGATGCTAGATAATTATCGGCGCATTGGGACATGCAATCGGGGCTGGACATCAATAATGACATCATATTCGCTGGATTTGAATTCTAATGACTCTAACGGGCACGCACTCGGCGGACATACAACTTCAAGTATCTACGCACTCCGATATAAGGGTTGCAGCGGGACACTGGCAGTATACCCCGTAGTGGCGGCTGCGGACACGTCACGTGTCAGGTGAGCGTCCGTCGCGCCGTGCAGCCGTGCTAACGCGATCTCCAGCGGTACGGCGTGAAGCCGGACTGAGCTGCCGGGCGGGACGTAAAGCAGAGATCGGGGCGGACGTGCGATGATGGATGGATTAGAGGTGGCCCGCGCGCTGGGATGCAAGCCTGGGCTCGGGGCAGCGCGGTGAGATGTAAAGCCAGACTGCGGGACGGTGCGGTGCTGTGTCGAGACGTCCCTGGGGCGGCGCTAATTCTCCCCCGCGGCGGCGTACAACAGCCGGCGATGAGCCGACGCGCGGCACCGACCGTTCAGGGCTCGTTAGATTATCATTTGTTTAATCATTCATCTTCGAGCAAAATCGCGCCGGTGCCGGTGTCCAAATGAACGTCATGAGATGATTACTCGTCGTTTTTGCAGGCGGATACAAACACAGGCGCCGCTTTTTATTCACTGGCGACGGTGATTAACGGTGGGTTTTTGTGGTCGAATGCTAATGCAGGACTTATGCTTACTCTGAAGGATCTGCTAATTACATTGCCTATGGTGAGCGAGCTCGGTGACTTTCGAGCTCGAGTAGTCATACACTGTGGGTACTGGCAGTGTAGTACCATGTCGTGTAGATATGGTGTCCTCTGTGCTCACTGCATGCACTTTCGGGGGGGGGGGGATGATCTGAACGTCTGCATGATATTAACGTGCCAAGACTGTTTGTTTTCTCACAGTACGGTGCTGAAGTAAAAAATTAGATAGGAAGCGTAACAAGTGGGATTAATGTGAGTCAATAAGTCATCCAATTCAGGTGCAGGATATATCGTGTCACGATGGCCAAACACGATGATTTGTAACTTGCCAGAGTTGTAGTAGTGATGTGCAGAATTTCCCAGCTTTTAGTGAGGTAATGCTTAAAAGTAAGTAATGTTCATTTATCACAAAGATACATTCACTATACCTGAAAATTGATGGACTTTGAAGGATGTGGTGTTAGAAGTCCGAGCATGTGAGGAGAGGTGTTATAAGCTCATCCGAAAAATCGTCAGCTTTACTGCTGCATTTTGCTTCATTTTGCCGGCTTTGACTTCTAGCGTTTGTAACGTTTGGCCCTAGAATTTCTCCGAAACACGCATAAATGACGTTTGAAATTCGCATTCGCATTCTTTATAACATACACGAGAGGCGTCTAAACGCACTGTCATCCTCTCCGCAGCAGATGCTGAGATGGTTTGAGGGCCGCATACCTCTCCGCTCCTGACCGGGCCGGGCCCCGGCCGCCATTCCACTCACAACTGGTGAGGTACGCAGAAGACGGTAACAGGGCCACCGTGACCTGCGCCGGGCGACACCGCTCATTAGCCTCCGCAGAACGTGCGCCGCGCACCGCCGTCTGTATGCATATGCCCCACATATGAATCACTCGGGCACCGGCGACCGCTGAACACGCGTGCAAATGGGCCGAATTGCGAAGGTGGCAACTGGACGTGCTGTGGCACAGTTCTCTCAATTGCCGCGCGGACTTGCAGCAGAGTGATGGATGCCTTCCCGGTGGAACACGCGTAGAGTGAACGGCACAAATCATACCAGGCTAAATCGTGCGGACATGGACCATTTGCATGTAGATTTCGGACAAACGTATCAATTTATACTGAGATTGCTGTGAGAGTCGCGAATGATTACGCAAGAGCCAAGGCTGGCATGTGTTCCACTTTTCCTCTGTTGGCTTTACGGGTCACAGGAAATCCCAGAACATATATTTTAGCCCAATCCAGCCCACTGCACAGTGCACACTCACTAAACTCATCACAACAGTTCATTCAGACACAAAATAACTTTGCTGATACTTCTGAGCACTTGTCGACCGATATCATTTCATACTTCAGAGTCATTTTTTGGGCTTTCGTTTTGTCATGCAATGCTCTTTAACATACATACCGACACCGTTGTTAATTTAAGTCTGGAAATAATTGAATACATTTTATCCGAACACTTCAGTTTTCTTTGAAAATAATTGTGAAGCCTGATTTACGATTTGATTGAAGTTGCATGCCTTCCTTTAATATTGAAAGCCTTTGCACACTTATTTATGATTTGTTTAACTGAATTTGTGACAGGCTATTAAAGGTAGAGTTTTTAGGTACCAAACGTTATTAGTTTGTCTCAGTTTCATGTAGTTAGGTTTTTAAGGTTCAGGTTCAAAGTTCAAAGGTTCAAACTTCTAAGTTCTAAAAGTTTTAAAGCTTGGCTGACTCTAATCACCAATGTATTTAAGTATATACTTTAAATAGCATACCTATCCTCAAAAGTAATTTTCGACAGATATTGACTCATGTTTGCAAAACTTGGATGAAATGAAATTGACATGCGTCGATTAATTTATCAAGCGATTTATTGGTATGCATCAGTTTGATTTTATATTTTCTTTGACGTTTGACAAATGTCATAATGATATTTTAGGAACCCGCCTGTGGCTCATTTAAACCTGATTTGTGATGTAGCATCTTGGCAAAAATTAAAGACTAACATTGTGTTAAGGCCCGAATCCACATCTCGCCAACAACCCGTGGCCAATATTAGCTCATGCCAGCCGGCTAATCAAACCGGGAACATTAATTAGAAGCTCACGTCCCCGGGGACGTGAAATGCAAATTCAATTGTGAGGTGGCCCGACAAGACCAACAATTGTAATCCCAACGCGGCCAGCAGTAAATCATATTCTCCTCCAACAGGAAATGCCCGCAACTAATTGGCGAAGCCTCAGTCAGGCTCAGGTTCATCTTATTCCGACCGTCCATCTTTTGTGTTCTCTTAAACCTGCTGGCCTTGAGCTTGTCGGACTGTTCCCTGTTGCTTTATGTCTTGCTTCTAAACTGTTTAGATACTCCACCATCAGCTTTCCGTATCATCTTGGTAGACTATAAGCCATCACCTCTTGTTAGTATACGCCGTCCTACGAGACTTGCAGATGCAAGCACTGGCGAGTAATCGGAATGCCGGAGCGAGAGTTAATCGTCACTCACCGATCAGTTTTGATAACTGGGAGGAGTCCGTGTAGCGCAGTCGGGCGAAGTACGCCCGGGCACGCGGTTTATGAATTAGGTTGGCGAGGTGGGTGTGCGCAAGGTACCATTCATTGCTGTTGTTGTTTTAGGGAATCCCTCTCACATCAATTTTACTGTTATTTTTGGCATCGTTGCTGTTGTGCCGGCGAGGAAATCGTTTTGGGTAATGGGCCAACGGAGGCTCGCCGTCGTCGACCAGTGTGAAACAGCAATCTGTTGTCTGCTCTAGGTGGCTTCCGTTCCATGTTTTGCCGTTGTTTGGCGAGCTCAAGGTCTTTCTCGTGCAGTGTCTTAGGTTTAACGGATCTGCCTCACTTCAGAGATAATCTAGGTTCCCATGCTTGTCATCTTCGTTTTCTGGATGTGTGCCGTAGACCTGGGAGGCATAAACGAGTCATTGTGTCTCGCGTGTCCCTCTTAGTGTCTGGAACGCCCTACCTGTTCCTTTTACAGAGATCCGTTGCTACGGCTCATTTTTAGACTTGCCCTCTTTCCAGCTTCTCACTGGAATCAAGGTGCCCATTGTTGTGAGCAGGCTGCCCTTTACGGGATTGCTAGGCTTACTCTGGGGTCTCATGCTTCTGACGTTCCATAACTCTCTCGGATCTGGAACGATAGTGACACCGATATTGTAGTGTGACAATGTGTTCCGGTCTAGTTGTCTGCGTTTGCCCATCCTGCACGGATTGCAACTCTAGTCTGAGAGGCCTACATAACGATAAATCATAAACTTGGCCTAAGGTCAAATTTTAACGTTGCTAGCTTACCCAAGGTTTTACGGAGGATCTGTTTCAGTGCTCATAAAAATGACTCCGGCCGGTAAATCGATTACGTTCTTGCCACCCTATCTCTCTGGTATAGGTGCGCATACTCTGCCCCCTATTTGAACAGCTTGTTGCACTCTAAGATACAAGATATTTTTTGACACGTTTGGTCAGAGTGACTCTGCTCGTCTAAACCCTGTTGACTCCTAATCATCTATCTGGGTTTACATGTGCGATCGCATATTATCTTCGAATAGTTAGCGGTCCACGCTTCTAAGTTTGCTAACTAGTCTCGCTTCAGCTCGGAGTTCCATTCTCCGAGGTAACCTGGAGGGTTTTCTGAAAGAGTCTAAACGAAAAATCTGAGCTTTGGTGATACTGACCTCATTGTGACTCATTGTTGATGAGTGGCATGAAAGGACGAGAAAGTACTATCTTGTCGAACTACGAGATCGGCTCGTGAGAGTAATCTGCATAAGCGTGTCCTAGCTTGTCGTAGTCTGCTCGTCAACTGGTTCATGTAGACTCCACGGGGGGGGGAAAACTTTCAGATCGAGTCGCGTCTCGGGCAGTCTCTCTCGTGTTGCGAGGCACGATCATCTGCCACGTCGCGCGGGTTACAGTTTTTTTACACGTGATTTCAGCAACATTTTAATTTGCTCCGACATGCTGCCTTAGCTCGCCGTGATCATAATAAGCACAAGTTGGTCTACTAGTCATCCCTTTCTGGTTTTCAAGTTTATCTCTCAGTTTTTTTGATCGGTGTGCGTTTGCTTATGCCGGTTTCGTATGGTTTTGACCGCGACGCCTTCCATAACAGTGGTTCCAGCGCGGCGCAAGACGGCACTATCGCGTTTGCAATTAGGGACTAAAACTTGGGTATAAGCGCTATGTTGAATAATCCATTTTTTATAATGCACAGCACTAATTTTGAGGCAGAGAAATAGCTTTAACTATAGACATTTGATACCGCTTTTGCATCCCTTCGGCTTTAAACAATACAAATGTAGCCGCAAGTTATTCAATTGGCAGAAATGTTCCACGGCACTAGCTGCGATCTGGTTAATAATTTATGATGAATACTGTTTCAACATAACAAGCAAAACAACTTAGAGCTTCCATCAAACGTAGAATGATTCATATGTCATAACATTTTAAACGTGAATGGCGCGGAGTGTCAACTGAAGGAAAACGAGTAATAACCCCGATTCTCTTCGCGTGCATGTGGCATGATATATTGACAGTGGACATCAGACACGTATATAGTGTAACTGTACAGTGCAGAACAAAATATGTCCTGTCCACTTCTTCGACACCACCAACTATTTATGCCCTCGCTCCTGATACCGGGAGCGAGGGCTATTGTAATCACATTGTATTACATTGCGTGCAGCACCGACAGACGCGCGGTGTTGTCGAGGAAGTGGACAGAACATACTTTGTAGGTGGTCTGTTGAACATGAATCTAACAGGCGTGTGCATATTTTTTCATAATTTTGCATGTATTTTTTATAATTTTGAACTGATGCTTTTGCTTCTCAGGAAACTCACAAATAAGCATTTTTTGTCTTTGCTAAGGCATTTGTCCCAGATGGTATTTTTCCTATCGGAAGCTCTCAAGGACTGCAGGCTCGGGGGCTCTTACCTCGAACGAGTGTTTCGAAATTTAATAGCCCATATTTTCCACCTCCGACACTATCTCCGTTCCAAAGCGACGCCACTCTAATCGCTGTGCAGGGAGACGGAGACGTAGACAGTGAAACAATGCGGCCGTCCCGCCCGCCGACGAAAACCTTTCTCAGCGAGGTCGCGGCCCAATGGTGCGGGTATTTCCCTAACAAAGCAGGGCCGCTCCGACCCCGCATAAACCGCCGCTAATGAAGAGCTGGCCCGATCGGAGCGGGCCGCCTAATGCCCGGCTGTCAGATCGGGCGCCACCAACAGCCGGCCAGCCGAGCATGGTCTGCATTCATCACGACACCCCGCCCGGCCCTGATCCCTCCTCCCTCCCTTCACACACAGCCGGTCGCCGCCGCCTGCCCGCCCGCCGCTGGCTGCTGGCTGGTGTCCATCGTCCCGCAGTCCCCGACGAAGTTGGGAGGCATTATGGCCTTAGGGCGGGTCTTTCCTCCGGTCCCGCATTCCGATTCATTTGACTCGTTTTCGGACCAGTACACCGGTGTACCGAGTACATCTCCATATGGTCATTGGGTTGTGAATAAATATTGAAAGATGGCCAGAGTCCAACCGCGTCACTCACACTGAAAGCAAACCGTATATGTATGTACAGGTTTGGAAGTTGCGATGTTTGTTCTCAGACAAGACTGTAAAATTGACCCTAAAACGTCATGTTCCTTGAGATCGAAGACAACCTGACGTCAGAGGCCACGTAAATAGTACCTGATATCCAACATATAAAACAAAGCTCCATCAAATATGGTGCCGCAGGTGACCTCAGTGCGCGACCCGTCCGGCTGCCTTCTCCGGCTCCGGCTCCGGAGTCCGGCTGGTATTCGACGGTCGGAATCTGTGACGTTCGCAATCTACCCTTTGACGTCATTTGCGGCGAAGTTGGAGCTCTGACGACAAATGCACGCCGCACCTGCGACGTCATTGTCTCACCGCGATAAACCCTCTCCGTGGCACTCAGAGAGAAGGCAGAGAGAGGACAGAGCGGTAGTGGAAGGCGATGGGGGTATATACGAGTACAATGGGATAAAGATCTGGTAACGAACGTGTGATAGTCTCTTAAATATCGCAAAATCGCAAAAAAAAATCCTTTCGGTCATACATCAACAGCGGGGTAGAGAAAACACTCATGCCTGCCACATTAACTACAACACTGAGACTATTAGCGCACGATCAAGCCTTTCATCGGGAGGACGTAACGAGCACAAACCGGCGCAGCGATCTTTCAGGAGGAACCATCAATTAGATCGGCATCTCTGATCGCCGCCCTAACAGGCGCTAAATTGTGAGTTGTGTCGTATATAGCGCCGGCGCTGATCACATTCGATCTGCGGTTGTCCAGTCTGATGGAGGGGTTCATCAGGTTCGTGTTCGGACGCCATAACAGCAGCTATGGCCGTACCTAAGCTAATTTCACTCATCACAGTCGCCGTCGCGGTTGTGATTGAATATAGCGTAAGTAGCGAAAAAGAAACTTAAGTGTTATTACTCGCAACGTGTGGTTACCTCTCCAAGTTGCACATGCAGCCCCTCTGGATAATGATGTTTTGTTAGCCCTCCTGTTTGATGTGTGCAGCCCTCCTGATGATGTGTGTGCAGCCCTCCTGATGATGTGTGGAGCCCTCCTGATGATGTGTGTGCAGCCCTCCTGATGATGTGTGTGCAGGCCCTCCTGATGATGTGTGTTGGAGCCCTCCTGATGATATCTTGCAGCCCTCTGATGAGTGTGTAAAGCCCTCCCTGATGATTGGTGTTTGGAGCCCTCCTGATGATGTGTGCAGCCCTCTGATTGATGTGTGTCCGCCCAGCCCTCCTGATGATTGTGTGCAGCCTCCTGATTGATGTTGTGCAAGCCACTCTGATGATGTGTGTGCAGCCCTCCTGATGATGTGTGCAGCCCTCCTTGACTTGATGTGTGGTGCAGCCCTCCTGATGATGTGTTGTGCAGCCCCCTCCTGATTGATGTGTGTGCAGCCCTTGATGATGTGTGGAGCCCTCCTGATGATCGTTAGTGTGTAGCTCCTCCTGATGACCTGTGTGTAAGCCCTCCTTGTATGATGTGTGTGCAGCCCTTCCTGATGATGTGTGTTGCAGGCCCTCCCTGATGATGTGTGTAAAGTGCCCTCGCTGATTGATTGTGTGTGGAAGCCCTCCTGTTGAGAGTGTTCAAGGCCTCCCCTCCTGATGATGTGTGTAGCAGCCCTCCTTGATGATGTTGTGCAGCCTCCTGTATTGATGTGTGTGCAGCCCTCCTGATGATGTGTGTGCAGCCCTCCTGATGACGTGTGTAGCGTTATTTCACAATCGTCACGTTCGTCGAATCCGTGGTGAAACTCGCTGCCAGTACAGAGGGTGGTCGAGCATCAGCATCCCGTCCAAAGTACCCCTAAGCACGACATCTCCTGACCTCGCAGAGGTCGCCACGTTAGTCACTGGCTGCAGAACTTATGACAGAGTCTCTAACTGTGCCCATGGAAAGGCCATGCCCTCGGGCTATCTGGAATACGGACCCCAGAGACTTTAAACTCCTGTCCAGTACGGGCTATCGCCTCTCACGCCACCGCGCCCGTCCGACGGACAAGTTCGCGACTCTCCCGCTAGATGGCAGTGGAAGTCGGGTCGGCAACAGGTGCCTGTATCGGCGGCGGGGGCCGTCGGCCGCTGCGAGCGATGGCGACATGTCAGCGGCGGTCCCCAGTTTGACAAACGGTCCGACCGCAGCGTCATCGGTCTAAAGTCGGCCGTCCCGGGGCACGGCGCTCCGGCCGGGCGCAGCATGAAGGGGCTTAATTGGCACGCGTGCGGACCCGACTCGCCGGCAGAGACCACCACAGAATCTAAAATAAACACGGCCAGTGCGCACGCGCGTGACAGACATGTGGCGAGGCCACAGCAAACACGACGCGGGAATGTCACAACAGCGATAACGACGACGTCGGCGCCCCTGTCGGTCTGTTGCTGTCGCTTGGGTCGGCGGTCGGCCCAGACAGGTATCCTTATAGTCGGCTATCGTCTATCGAGGTATGCAATGTCATGCTATTTTGAACCTTCAATGAAAGACACCGACGGCTCGAGGATGACCACTCACAATGATCACATGCTCTTGCTATGTTTGCCATATATCAGCATTCGAGAATGTGCTGATATGCACAATACCTATCTGCAAATTCGTACGTATCAATGATATTGATAAATGCTCCGGGGAAATATGTCACGAGATGATATACAGTATACACCATAGGCGGATCCAGAGCGGGTAGGCCGGGGGACCAAATAAAAAAGTCACATTGTTTTGAAACGGCATCGGATTTCGCTTGCTTAGACATTGATAGCTGATTTAACATTAACTTTTCTTGGCAAAAGTTGGTTAGATTTTCTTCTTTATCAGGAAATGTGTAAATTTTACGGTGATTTAGGCGGTTTGTAGGGCTATGGCCCCTTGCCACCCCCTCCCCTCTGGATCCACCCATGATAGACATACGCCTGTTCGGCTAAAGTAAGCATACACAATTATGATGGTTATTATGCAAATATGCATTCAAAGGTGAAGGGAGCATTATGGTGATAGGTAGTTATGCATGCGAACGAAACATGCTAATTAAACAAACTAATGGAAGGTATATTAACATTTGCATGTATATTTATTGGCTGAAGTTAGCTCGAATATCACAACAAATTTGCGGGCACCATTAAGGTAAAATATAACAATGGAAACATGAATGCAAATGTGAAATTGGGGCGCAATTGTATTCTCTCGCAGCTTGCCGATATGTAATGTGATAGAATTAGTATCAAGACAACTTTGTAAGCAAATTGTTTCTGACCGTACACTGGGGAAACCATGCAGATGGAAGCCACTCCTTAGATTATATCATAATTCTAGCAAACATGGTCTATTAGAGATAATTTGCATCCGGACCCAGCCCAATCAGACCAAGAAGTGGAGCGCCACATCGCATTAAATTGAACGCTGCATTAAGCCAAACCCAATCACACTCTGCAGTCCAACCAAAACAGCCGTTTAGACTCATCCAGCCACTCAGCACGCCTTCTCCGCGTCGGTATCCTCTTGAGACTACGTCATCGGGGGATCATTTACAACTCCGCCAATGTAATCAGAGCGCGCTGGAAGGTCGCCGTGCTCCGTTACTGCTAACCTTGTGACCTTTGGCAGACTCCAGGGTGCTGTGCATCCCGCCAGGCCGCCTCGCCCGCGACACTCACGGACGCCGCGTCGGCGGCACGACATTCCTGACGTGCCGCGGCGGTGACGCAGCCGTCGGCGTCGACGCTGCGTGGGCCGCGCCGCGCCGTCGTCGACAACAGACGGGCGGCGCCTGTGGCGCGCCGAAATAGCCGACAGCGGCGGCGGCGGCGGCGGCGGCGAGGAGGCGAAGGTTGACCTGACCGTGACGTGGCCTGGACCGGCGCAGGGGGTCGGTGATTCAGACCACCTCAGCTGATCCATCACGGCGGTAAAGGAGAGCACACTGAGAGGCCGGGTCTCGAAGCCGGGCCTCTTCTCAGCTCCATGAAGCCGACTCGTCGGGCGTGGCGCGTGCACGGCGCGCCGCCGCTGAATCGCCGTGTCATAGCGCACGGGTGGCGGCGCGCGCTACTGAAAGGTTTCATTAGAGCACCAGGGTGGTCCGGGCCGCGCTCCGACAGACGAGGCTGATTTGTCCAGTGGCTGCTTTGTCCGCCGCTGACGCACGGTGTGAGGACAATCGGCCCACGGTGCCATCGGCGGGCGGCGTGTGGGGTGGGCCGGCCGCCGCCCCGCCGGTGACCCCTCTCACCTCCCACCTCTCCTCCAGTCTCTCTTTCCTTCAGACCCCCCCTCCCCAAGTCCCTGGTCCGCCCGGAGAGGCGCCAGCGACGCCGCCGCGGCGGTGTGGCGACGCCCTGGAGCCGCCCAGGCGGTGTCGCCTCGCGAAATCAGGTCGTGGCGGGAGGCACCGCGTGCCTTCACGATCCGCTGAAGAGGGTCGCCCGTTCGTGATGGCTCGTGGTGGCGGCGTCTGACGCCTCCGTGAATCTCCCAGCCCTGGCCAGCTCGCACGCGGCGACAGCCAGGCCGGCGCCATGCGCATTAAACAGGGCGTGTACGGCACGTCACCGTCGCCAGAACCCGGTGATTTGCGGCCGCCGTAATGACGGACGTCCCATCGCTCGTCCCGTGTGAGCTGTGGCCGGGTGCGCTGTGACAGTGACGGTCATCGCTGGCGTGACGGTCCAATTCGCACTCCGTGCATGCACGGCAGCGGCAGGGCTGGCAGCGGCTGCGGCGGCGCGGCGCGGCGGACCGTCAGCCACGCTACCCAGACGGTCAGCTCCGATCGGCGCACCGCCGCCGGCACCAGAGCCGGTCCTATCGGTGACGAGCCGTGGCAGTATCGCGCGTTCCGGTCAGGTCATTCAGCACCGCTTCAGACAGGCGTGAGGACCCCCTGAGCCGTCCCATGGTCTGTGCGGTCACTCGTGAAGATTGGAACAAAAAATGGCAGTTCAGCGCCTCTAAAACACTTCGTACGTTTACGCCATTCGATCAACGTTAGTGCTTAGGGACTTGGGACGTTAGTACTTAAAGGGAATAGTTCACCTTTAACATAGGGTTTTGAGTTGAGATAGCCAAGTTGGGCCAGGCTCGAAAATGACTTGTGACGCGTTTTCACATGTTTCCAAAGAAACCTCTTAATTACGTTAATATTCAGTCCTAAAAGTTCGGGACGGGTATACCCGGTACTCCAATCGCTGATTGGGCTTGCTTTTGGCTGAGTTGACGGATGATTATGACGCAAGATGACGTAAGACTTGGGGAAAGGTAAGTGCTGGACAAAACCATATGTTTCAGTACCTCATTCTTTTTATTGCAGAATGAACTCGTCAGGTAATGCTATGCATAGTGATTTGATGTTTAATTTCTATAAAACATTTTCTAAAACAACGTTCTAGTAGCTATGGGTAGCGGTCAGCGCTGGCCGACTCACGAACCCCACCTCGCTGTCCCCACTGTCCTCGCTCCACCGACCCCACTCGTACCAGTACGCGCGTGCCGCTGTTTGATTGGCCCCCGCGGCGGCACCCGCCGCTGAGTAATAGGAGCGACCGGCGAGACCGTACGCCAGTGACGTGTAGACGTGCGGCGTGCCATACCTTGGTTGACACATAATCCAGGACGGAGCCCAGAGCACGGACAGTGAGCGACGGTGGCGGACATACACTTTCATAGTGACATATAAAGTTGATAGTGACGATACTAACTTAAGCAAGTGACTGTGATGGTTTTCAAGCGTTGTATTTTCCGGCATCTTCAACAAGTACCTTGGGCAGTACCACCAGTATACGACACGATCCACTCACGAATCGATGGACGTTGGTGCTTCTCAGCAGCTGATTGCGGCATTACTTTGAGGAAAAATATTAATTATCACAAGAATTGACATTTTAATTGCTTTTCCGCGTAAATATAGGTTTCTTTGACTACTAGAAATTGATACTTAATTCTGCTACTTTCATCATTTCTGAGCTTTTTCTCGTTTTTTCAAGGTGAACTATTCCCTTTAAGCACTTGGGGACAGTTCTCAATAGCTTAGTAGCAGTACGCCTACGCACGTCGCAGTCTCGGCCGGCCGCGCCTGGTCCTGCGGTGGACCGGTGCGCGGGCCGGCCAGGCCGTCCCGGCCTGACCCGGCCCGAGCCACCACTAATGACCAGCCACACCAGCCACGCCGGCCGGCATTATCTGCGATAATCGAACGGCGCGCGTGCATGCACGAGCGGCGGCCGGCACGAGCACCGCTCCACCGCCGCCGCGTCATCTGATGGTGGTCTATGGCCGCCGACAGATAACGGCGGGGGTGGGGCGGTGGCGCAAGCTGGGAGACTGAAAACCCCACCACCTGATGCTGGGCTCAGAAACACTTCTGACAAGTACTTGATAACATTGTCACCTGATCTTAATCAGTATTTACGATGTCCGTCAACCGTTGCAATCTGAAGCTTATCTTCCTTTGGCACGGGCCAAATATGGCAATATTTTGTTCGATGTTTTGTATGTTCCCTTGAATTATAGCGTACGGTCACGAGGGTTATTACCATTAAAAAAACAGTACCGGTCAGATGGGATGGGTGGTAGCATTTAACTAAATAGACAATTAGTCCTATCATTTTGCTACCATTCTCATGAATTAATTATCCAACCCGCTTTGTTATGATAATTGCACTGACTTCTGGTGGACGCCGGCCGTCCCGTCGGCATGGCAGCGGCCTCGGCGGTACACCTTCGCGACCTTGCGGTACACCTCCGCGACCTTGCGGCGCTGTCTGGGTCAGCGGGTCAGCGGACATGTCGCACCGCTGGTGACACGCTGGTGACACGCCGCAGTCAGCCGCATATGGCGCCCGTCCGGCGGGGGCCAGAGCACGAACGAAGGACCGGCGGGGTGGCCAGAGACCGCGCTTCTCTCGCGCGGAGACGGCACGGCACGGAGACTGCGGTCCACACTCCACACGGTAGGGACTAGTGGTGTGAGATTGATAAAGTTTCCCAATCCTGTCCGATCCAAAGTCCGATCCATTATGACAATGTTGACCGAAAAGTGTCCGATGCGTCCAAGTGCCCGAAAATTATAATTTTTAATAACATCCTATACATAACAATTAGTGACGTTTTTACTTTATTTCATGTCAACAATTACCATCATATCATCTTTCATTCGGCTTCCCATTTAAATGCATCGATCATACAGCTCTGTGTTAGAAGACATCAGAGGATCATCCAATTCATTGCCAGCAAGATGTAAAGACCTGTGAGGCTGTGATGTAGGAAATAGTGAATTGTAATTTATATGCCTTGACCGAAAATTGTCCAAAATATATGTGGCTGACCGACCGAAGTCCAAATAGCTATCGGACTATTTTTGGACGTCAACAAATTTGGACTCTGATTTACATCACTAGTAGGGGCAGTCCTCTCTCGATACGGTGACCCTGGTCCTCTCGGTATAAACAGCCCTCTCGACACTGAGACCTTGGCCCTCTCGGTAGGAACCGTCCCTTCTCGTCACGTAGACCCCGGTCTTCTCGACACAAACTGTGGTCCTCTTCGTAAGGAGCTGCAGCAGTAAGCTGATGCAACCCGGCCGTGAACTTGTCATTCCGTCTCCGTACGGGAGCAGGCAGAGTGCGACAGACCGAGGACAGAGTGGCGCAAGACTCTTGCCGGCTTGATGATATTCCGAGACAGATTCAATCAACAAGTCAAAGAGCACGAGCTGGCTAGTAAAACACACTCGTCGGTGATGTGTCATGTCCGTCTGACTTAATGATAGCGGGGATCTATATGCGGTTCTACATAAATTCAGGCTAACGATCGGATCAAAATCATAGCCGGCCCGATTTGGGGGCTTTCCATTCAAGTTGACGCGTGCTGCAGGGCGCTGCTCGTCACGGATATTTACGAAGCATAACGAGGCAATACCTTTCTACTCGAGGAGAACTCACGCCGAGGAGATTTCTGGACGGGTCTCTCTTGCGAAGTCCGCCGATGTCGCCAGTGGTTCCTCCTCATCAGGGTCCGCCAATGTCCAATGCAGCGGACCATGACGAATGCCGCGGTTTACGAGCCGGCGCCGCTGTTAACTACATAGCTTTGTTGGGCGCCTGGCGCCGGGCCACGTAATGAACAGCTCCGACCGGCTATAATTGTCCGATGACAGCTTTAGTGTCCGGTGCAGCTCATTCGAATTCCTGGCCACTCGCGGGGCAGCCCGCCTCACGGCCGGTCAGGCCGCGCTGCGGTCGTGTTTCACGAATCTGCCGGGTGCCACCCCGCCTCCTGCCTGCCTGAACACTGGCGTGTCGTGACCCGAGCCCCACGAGTCGGCCGGGGCGGGGTCCCGCCTCTGACTCAGCCCGTCTGTCCGCCTTCCCGGCCGGCCTCGGTGCCTGCCGCAGCCCGTCCCGCACCCGGGTCAGATGGGGTGCCCCTGTGACCCGCCTGACCCCGGGGGTAGTCAGGACCGCCCCTGCTGCACGCCGGGACGGGACGGTACGGATCGGACCCGGTCTGACGTCTGCTGGGATGGAGGCGAGATCAGCAGGCTGCAACACTGGCTGCCGCGTCAGCCATTTTTCTGTCGAGTGTTCGCACACGTAATGAGCTTTGTCGTTTGAATTTGAAGATGTCGATATCAACTCATTTAATTTAAGTGCAGCGACGGTCGCAAGTGAGCTTGATTAAAATTCCAAGAGGCCAGAAACACAGATGTAACACAACACTATGCTTTTTACGATGGTATCCGGGTCAGTTGGGTCAGCCAGGCGCATGTTAATGAGGCTTAATACAGATGTTAACATTTCACCTCATCAAGGACACCCCTATTTTACATTGTTGTTTGATTTAGCGTCCCTCTTACACTTGAGTGATTGACAGAACCAACACATCAGCTAACAATAATTCGTAATTACCACAGAAACTCCTGTCAGCTTTCCCTATCTCTTCCTCCCAGCGCCTAAAAACGCCAGCCCCGGACCCAGGAATGTCTCCAGCGTATTCCCAGACCCAGACCCCAGGAATCGTTCTCCAGCGTATTCCAGCAACGCGCGACCAAGGAGTGTCTCAGCGTATCCTCCCAGCGGACAGACCGGACCCGGAATGTCTCCAGGTATAGAGACCAGGAAGTCTCCAGCGTATCCTCCCACGACAGCCCGGACCCAGGTTTGGTTTGGGGAGGACCAGGAACTTCTCCAGCGTATCTCCCCAGCGAAGCCCGGCCCATGGTTCCAGCGCTATCCTCCCAGCGACAGCCCGGATACGGACACCCAGGAATCTCCAGCGCTAATCCTCCCCCAGCGACAGCCCGGGACACAGAATGTCTCCAGCGTAATCTCCCCAGCGACAGCCCCGGGACCAGGAATGTTCCAGCGTATCCTCCAGACAGCCTGGAACCAGGAATGTCTCAGCGTATCCTCCCCAAGCGACAGCCCCGGACCAGGAATGTCTCCAGCGTAAAAGCCCCGGACCCAGGAATGTTCAGCGTATCCTCCCCAGCGACAGGAATGTCTCCAGCGTTTCAGGGGCAGACCAGGAATGTCTCCACGCGTTCCTCCCCAGCGACAGCCCCGGACCCAGGAATGTCTCCAGCGTATCCTCCCCAAGCGACAGCCCCGACCCCAGAGTATGTTCCAGCGATATCCTCCCCAGCGACAGCCCCGGAACCGCCAGGAATGTCTTCCAGCGTTTCCCCTCCCAGCGACAAGCCCCCGGACCCAGGAATGTCTCCATCCACACTCACATCCCCGCGAAAGAGACACCCCAGGACCCAGGAATGTCTCCAGCGTATCCTCCCCAGCGGACAGGCCACGGACCCGGATGTCCTCCAGTTATGCCGATGTCTCCACGTATCCTCCCACGACAGCCCGACCCAGGAACTGTCTCAGCGTATCCCTCCCCAGCGACAGCCCGAACCCAGGAAATGTTCCAGCGTATCCTCCCAGCGGCACGCCGGACGCCAGGAATGTCTCCAGCGTATCCTCCCCGCCAGCACACACCATATAGTATCCTCCCAGCGACACGGACCCAGGAATGTCCTCCCCAGCGACAGCCCCGGACCCAGGAATGTTTCCAGCGTATCCTCCCCAGCGACAGCCCCGGACCCAGGAATGTCTTCTGCGTGCCATCAGTGGGGTCATCGGGTCACAAGGGGCACGCGTCGGCGACAAAGGCGCGATAAGTGCCGGAGCTGCTGGCTCGGCGACGGCTGTCGTCATTGTCACCGTATTAGAGAGGACAACACACTCAGACACGGTTACTTTTGACCGGAACTGTCACGGGCGCACGCAGCCACCGAGCGAACACGCTCCAGACGTCGCCGAGCTAGCCCAGACGGAAGACGAGTGATATAAATTATACAGGGTCACTGAGGGCTGATGGACAGTGACGTCAGGGTGGCGGGGAGATGACAGACTACTGGCCTGGATGTCTGATATATATATATATATATATATATATATATATATTTATATATGTGCGAGTGTGTGTGTTTAGGTCCAGTCGACTAGAGGCACTGAACGGCAGTTCATGTGACAAGGAGTTCACGGAAGCCGAGATTGCATCATAATAATCGTAGTGATCAGTGAAAAGCACTCCGCTGTGTGTTGTATAACGGCATTTATAATTTCCTTAAATGCTTTGGTTGTAATGGACATTGCTCAGTCTTCTCTCGGTGTTATCGCGCCGAGCTATATTATAAACGTGCAAAGGAAGGAAGACGTACAAATATCGCCCATTTACCCTTCATGTAGACAGCGTCAGGCAAACAAGGAATAGTGTACATTTACGGACGTCAGAGGAGTTCAACGGTACTACATAACCGGTCGGCTGCACAACTATTACCCATGACGTTTGTTGCCGAGCCAAACAACGTTTCGGTAACGGGCCTTCCGAGCGTCATCTTTTACCCTCCTTCCTGCTCCATCACCGGGAACGGCTCCGTTTTGCCGGCCACCAGCTCAGCAGTGATCACCAGTGACTGGCCACCAGCTCAGCAGTGATCACCATGACTGGCCACCCAGCTCAGCAAGTGATCACAGTGAATTGGCCACCAAGCTCAGCAGTGATCACGTGACTGGCCACCAGCTAGCAGTGATCACCAGCGGGCTGGCCACCAGCTCAGCATGATCACAATGACTGGCCACCAGCTCAGCAGTGATCACCAGTGACTGGCCACCAGCTCAGCAGTGATCACCAGTGGCCGGCCACCAGCTCAGCAGTGATCACCAGTGACTGGCCACCAGCTCAGCAGTGATCACCAGTGACTGGCCACCAGATCAGCAGTGATCACCAGTGACTGGCCACCAGCTCAGCAGTGATCACCAGCGGGCTGGCCATCTTCTGCAGGTCACCGTGCCAGTGACTGGCCGTCCTGGGAGTCACCCAGTGGCTGCCATCCCTTGCAGGTCACCAGTGCAGTGAACTGGCCGTTCCCCTGGGAGTCACCAGTGGCTGGCCATCCTGTGCAGGTCACCAGTGCAGTGACTGGCCGTCCTGGGAGTCGCCATTGGCCGGCCATCCTGTCTTCGGGTCCAGGATTTATTGGACTTAATCAGGGCTGATATTGCCACATCTGTTCAGGTCGAGCGATCCCGTCCCATGCCTTTAGTTAGGTCCAAGCTGCTGTCGCATTCATCCAGTTAATGATTTGCATCACATTGAGGTCGCGAAGTGACGACACATACCTTCAGTTCGGGGATTGGCATATCATATTTTTAGCTCGGAGATCGCTGTCACCTACCTTCAAGTCGAGGTGCGCGATTCGTTTGGAGTGCATGTGCTCCAGTCCGCTGAGTATTTGCTTGATGAAGAAGGAGGCCTCAGCCTCGCTGAGCCGCTCCTTCTCGGTGATGAACTCGAACAGCTCTCCACCGCGAACCCTGAGAAACAATGCAACAAAAGCGTAAGTGAACAGTGTAACGCCGCGAACCCTGAGGGGCAAAACAGACCTGTGTTAGCCTGAACGGTAAAATGTCGCGAGCGCTAAGAAGTGAACCAGGCGTCAGTGCACAGCAAAACATGGGAAGGTCTTCACTGTGGTAGTGGAATTAGGTTATAAAAATAATCGAGGAAACATGGCAGAGGCGCCAGCAGGGGCAAATCGTAGCAACTTAACCGTCTATTAGTGCAGCAGTTTGTTCTTAGGTGTAACACATTACGGCTACGTGCACGTATTGAATGACTACACACATTTTATGAGGCCGAAACCTATCACCCGTCTCTGAATATGATCACTGAGAGTGAGCAGGCTACACATCATGGCATGCTGTTCGTTATCCGTTATACCATTCCGTGATGATAAAACTGAACCACTGCCGATTTCAATCGCGATAATTCGCCGTCCGGTTACAGTACCACTTCATGCCCATTGGCCAGCCAACACTCCTTCACCCCTGACCGAGCTCACGCCGTTCGCGCTGCTGGGGGCGGGGCGGCTGGGTCGCGCTGCTGGGGGCGGGGTGGGTGGGTCGCCGCGATAGCAGTCGACTCTGACGGACGTGGTGATCATGAACTGGAGCAGCACATGCCGTGACGTCAGCCGACGCCGAGATGCCGGACTGCGACAAGCACGCGCCCCCGCTGAGCGATAGCCCTGCGCCGACGCACCGGCCGCATACTGACGAGAGTGCCTACCCTGCCTACACCACCGGCAACAGCCCGCCGCGCCGCCACCGCCGCCGCTGCATTGCACGAACCTGCAGGGCCGGAACGGCGGGGTGGTGGAGAAATGGTCTGCAAACTTGGTGTATCATGCGAGAAACTGTAAAATATTACTCCCTAGAACAGTACACAAAAATTGTCTGCTGTTGCAATGAACGTCGGAAGTCATGTGATATATTCAAGCTTTTACTAAAAAAGTAACTTTTCCCGTATCATCAATTCAAATGCTCCTGACATATTGTTGCAACTTGTACTATTGATTTCCCTGTGCAGCCCAGCCCAGGCTGCCAGCTGCTGTCATGCACCCGCTATCCCCCCGCTCAGGCTGCCATGCACCCGCTATCCCCCCGCTCAGGCTGCCATGCACCCGCTATCCCCCCGCTCAGGCTGCCATGCACCCGCTATCCCCCGCGCTCAGTAGCAATCACCGTGGCTGCTGAGTGCTGATTAATGCCCGCCTCTGTTCTCTATCGGCCAAACAACTTATCACTCCACCTCGCCACACAATGCATCGGCCCCGATCGTAGGAACCAGCAGGCGGCCCGGCAGCTTTTCACGAGCTGCAGTTGCTGGGGTGCAGCCGCCGCTGAACTGCTACCTGTGTTGGTATTTGTGATTGACACTCTAATTTCGAATAGTTCCACTCTAATAGTTTGAAGTTGGATATGGGTTGCACACGGAAATTCAATTATCGGGTAAAGTTAGATTGATATTTGAAGGAACGAGACGAGCACCGCGGTTATATCGGACTAATAAAATAAAACTTGGAATACCTTTTATTTGTTAAAACAGTTGCATATTTCGTAGATCAATTCAGATCTTAGAATCGTAGAGTCTGAAAGTGCGTATACATACTTTTAGAATGTGGATATTTCATTCTGGGGGTTGCAAACAGCTGCATATGCTTAACAAGTTGGTCTGCATCGCGGTCACTACCTTTAAAATACATCATTGGCTATTTTTTAAGATTGTAACATGCTTTACAGCCAAAATATGTATATACGCTAGCCAACTAATTCTCAAAAATGGACTTCGATTTTTCGTAAGATACCAACCCAGCTACCACCTAACTAGTAAATAAAGTAAAGCATGCATGGCATGAAGCAGACGGAGCAAGTTATTGCATTTGTATCCGGCAAAGGATAATCATTATTGTTTGCTGCCATAGTGAAGTAGTAAAGGACTACTTACTTGCACCTTTCTGTGACTCTTAATTATTTTTCGTTCTGCTTCTGACAAGATCGTTGCGGATAGCGGAGATAAATTCGAAGTCCAAGCACGTGCTTATTCCAGTCGGCATTTATTTTTTTGTTGATTTATGGATGTTAAAGTTTCTTTAGTCGTATTTAATATTTTCACGTAGCCTATACCATATGTTAGTTTACGACAACATTATCATTGTATACCTTTGCATAATCAGTGCAGTGAAACGGGAGTTAAACCTGAAACCCATCATGCACGCAAGCAAGATGAAGACGGATTTCGGCCCATCTGTAAGAATACGTTTGTTCGAACACTTCGCGTTCTCACTCACTCCGTCTGAATCGCTGCTAGTATTCCTGACTGACGCAGTGGCCACGGGAGTTCCCGTGACCTGCGACTTGCGAGGCGGTCCTGCTATCAAACCACCGCCTGATACCGGCTGATTTCGAGTGTGGCCCGAGCAGATAGGCGCATTGTTCTGTCACGGTCGCCGTGACCGCATCCCATCGGGACACACAAACGAGGACAGCCCGCCCAGCTCCCACGCCACCCCTCCCACGCTCTGTCGCCATGTGACGCCATGTCCACCGCGGCCCTCTGTCGCCATGTGACGCCATGTCTCCGCGATATGTACCGGACAGTAGGGTCAGCGGGGTAGGACCCCGCGCGGCCCGCTCCCATGCCAGTCACCCGGCCAATCGCTAATGATAATTGTTGTATCATGTAACGATGTATTGCGCTGATACGGGTCATTAGCGGCCGAGCCACCTCACGAGGCCGTAGTTAGACGCCCGGGCCGCGGCCGGCCGTCAGCCGCCTGCCCGCCGATAGCTTTATCTGGGCACGACCGACCGGCGACGTGCCGTGAGCCGTCCCTCGCCGGGACCCGACCCGACCCCTGGCCGACACCAGCGCCACCTGGACAGGGAGCTCGGGCCTGAGCGACGGAGCGGAGCGGATCACGGACTCACGTCTGCCTTGCCTGCGGCTGCGGAGCGGAGCATATCAGGCTCACGTCTGCCTTGCCTGCGGCTGCGGAGCGGAGCAGATCACGGACTCACGTCTGCCTTGCCTGCGGCTGCGGAGCGGAGCGGATCACGGACTCACGCCTGCCTTGCTTGCGGCTGCGGAGCGGAGCAGATCACGGACTCACGTCTGCCTTGCCTGCGGCGGTGGAGCGGATTACGGACTCACGTCTGCCTTGCCTGCGGCAGCGGCGGCGGCAGGTTCGTGCGGAGAGACACTCATCTCATTGCAAGGTCGTGTGCTGGAGCCAGCGGCATCAGCGGCCTGCAGTGGTGAGCCGTCGCGGATCGCTGGGCCGGCCCAGGCTGAGGCTGGAACCCTGCCCCTGACAGCCACAGACAGCTGCAGTGGGCTGACGGTGCAGGCCACATTGTTTGACCTGCAACTATTGCCAGCGGCGAATTCGACCGGATGTTTGACACCCAGTGGGAGCAGGCTTACAACCAGCGACCGAAGGCCGGACAAAACGACCTGACGTTGCGGATTGCTGTTGTGCGAATCTTGCACACGGAGCGCGTACGGAAAGAACGAGCGCACCACATCATGCATATTGCATATGCATGGCGCCACGGCTCGATAGTAGCATCAGTTGATGCACGGGACAAAGGAATTCCGCAGAGTCGGCGTATTGCTTCAGCCGCGGCGCTGTATTTGTAAACGCCGGCGAAACGACCCGGTTCATGAAACTCTGACGTCGCCGTGAAGCGACTGGCACGGCTCCCCCTGGCCCCGAGCCAGTTTCCGGCCATACAGAACCGACCCACGGGACAGGGTCAAGAGATACGCCAGTCTTCTAGGCTTATCGCCGCGTCTCGTGCCAAAGATGAGGTCAACAGGGTCCTAGGTGACCTCGGGATTAAGTCCTGATCGCTGCAGCTGGCACCCCGTGAAGACAGACATCGCGACTCTGGCTTACGCCGCCGGAAAGCGGCAACAGAGCGGTTCTAAGCTCAGCTGTTATCAGGTATGGCTCCTTTGTGGTGTCATCTGAGCAGGTCGACACAGCCAGTCAGCCGTCAGTCGTCAGCCGGGTCTGAGAGCGGTGCCGCGCTCGTGACGCGCGGCGATCTCGGCGCTGTGGCGGCAATGCCGGCGCGGACGTGCCGGGCCGGCGGCGCGCGGCCGGAGCGGCGGGGCGCCGCCTCCCGCCGGCCGAGCCCAGCCAGGTCGGCCTGTTGACTAATGCCTCGTGACGCCAAATGGCGGCCTCATGACGCGGTAGCTCGCTCTGTAGTATGCACGGCCCGTACGCCATCAGAGCTGACCGGCGACCCCTGACCCGACCGGCGCCCGACACCGGCCGCTCGCCGCGCCGCTCAATGGCGAGGCGATTACGGCGCACCAGGCGCATACAGCACACGCTGCTGCTCCAGATTCGGCGGCTGATGCAGCGCGGCCAGGGCGCCAATTTCGCCGGCTGACAGGCGCGGACAAAGCGCGACCGATACGCGGCCCTGCTCTGGTCATGTGCTGACCCCTGACCTTGCACGGCGCCCATCGAAATGGGTCAGTCAGAGGAGAGGGGGCCTGCGCACGCCGAGTGACTCAGAACTGAGCAGGCCGGGTCACCGTATCGCCGTCTTTTAAGTATAGGCGCCGCTCGGCTGCGATTCGACAGCGGCAGGTCGATGCGAACCGTGTGTGTGCGAGCGCGCGTGTGAAAGCTATGTGTGCGATCGGCATGTCAGAACGCCTGACTTGCAGTTGATGTCTGGGGCTGGTATCTGGAGCTGCCGGCCTGCACGCTGAGTGTTCTGATTCGGGCCGCGGCAGTCAGGGAACTCCGCCAACGCAATCGTTTTTACGCGAGAGGTCTGTAGAAGGTCGAGGTCGCATTGTCATCAGCGTGACTTCCCATGGTCTTTGGCTGAGGAGCGCGCTCCTCAGCCAAAGACCGCTGGGGCGCTCGAGCGCCCCGTGGTATGTTTTGACCAGGCACTCACTTTCCCACCGTGCTTCAGACGGCCAGCCACTGCCGTCCAAATGATGATCTCTTTTCATGCTCAGTAGCCGACCGCGACAGTGGCCATCTGTTAGATCCAAGTGTCCACTCTTCATCCATGTAATCAACATAGTCAGCATTCCCGGGCAATTTAACACTTACATTTATCAAATTGACGACGACCATGACGTTACAGACCATGCCATACCCCGCCGACCAAACACTACATCATCCGGCTGCAGTGTGAAGAAACGACTGAGCTGTTTGGACTTTTCCCCATCCAAGTGACATCAATAGGCATGACGGGCACTTTGCAACAATGCAAACGGACTCGGGAATAGCGACGACATCCTGTGTGTCCAGTGACAACATCGCAGCTAGCTGTGAAGTCGAGGAAGGCATCGAAGCATGCGCCGAGCGACCCGCCCCGTTGCGCGTCTGAGAGGAGACTCCGCGAACGCGCCCTAAGCCCCGTATACATGGTGATTACCAGTGACGAACGCGCCCGTTCACCAATCTGAGCACGAACAGTGCCGCCCGAGAATTAAAACAAATCTCCGCATATGTCAGAAGACACCGCAAACGGGCCGAAACGTTCATTACATGAAAGCATAATGGCTCGCCGGCATTAATCACAGTCATGAACGCCATCAGATAAGGCGCTATGACTCGCGGTGTTCGGGTATCAACTGGGCATGAGAGCAGGGACTGGCGTAGTGGAGCAGATTGTTGATATCGACAGTGGTATCTGATGAATCTTGCCACTGCGATCCGCACATTACCCAATCCCGGATCCTAGCAACTTGAACACTGAACAACAATGCCAGTCGCAGGGACGGACGCCGGACGGTCTGATACTCGGCTGTGCTGTGCGTCTTCCTGGCTCGACTCTGTTCTGGTATCACTTTCTACGGATACTCATGGCAAAAACGGGCCAATGCTACAGACCGGTGTTTTTGTCCAAGGTCGGTTACAAACCGGCCCGATACAGCTGTGGCTGCTAGCTGGATTGAGATCAGGCTGTCGCCAAGCTGTGCTGCAGGGATTAAGACCAGCTTTGCTTGAACAGCTTAGTGGATACACGGGAGTAGCTCGATGAATAAAAGTACTATACACTTTTCTTAATATTTTATCAATTTAACATCGCAGGATTATCATTGAAATATCGCTCGACTTAGAATGATATGGCATAGCACATTTGCCAACAATGTCGACCATCGGCCATCCATCACGTCTTCCAGCAGCTTCACTGGGGAGGGGAGAGGGCGACTAAGTGCACACTGGAGAGCGGGACACTTTTTCTGCCCTCCTGAGATCTTCAAAAGTATGGAAGCTAGAACGATCAAACTTACAGGGTAGGTAGATGCTATGATGATCTATATTTGCCTGAAGATTGGTGACCTTAGGTCAATACATTCATGATTCAAGGACCAAGGTCAAACGAGGTCAACGTCAAGAGGGTCAAATATTGCCAAATGACAACATTTTGGGAATGGACTAGTTGCAGGTTGTTTGGTGAATAATGTGCAAAATAATAAGAAAAATGTGCTGATCAACGTGATACACATCATTTTGCATACAGAGCAATATTCACAGAGATATTTGCATGTAAAAGTTTATTATTTATAAAGTACTTGATGTAGTGACATCAATTAGAATAATATTGCGGCATTCCTATGGAAAAACATGTTATTTCCAAATTTCCCGTGGCAAATATAAATGGTTAAACGCTTTCCTATGACTTTCTGTTCACACAAAACTACTCAGAAATTCATGGAGATTTATGATGTGTAAGTTGAAAGTTCACAACACAAAGCGACATCTCAATATCCTCTAGAGCACATGTTCGAGATAGGCTCCGTTTCGGCTGAGGCACAGCTCTGCCCTCCACCTCAACTCACCAAGCTGCTTACGGCTACCTGCCGGCAGGGATGGTCCCACACTGCAGTTCCACCGGGGGGCCCCCCCCCCCCCGTTCTTTTTTTTTTTAAGTTTGCTTTTCCTGCAGTATGGAGATTCTCTTAAACATCCTATACTTGTTTAAGTTACCTCCACAGGAAGCTGTTCTGGGCTCAAATTCCAGATGCCTGCCCTTCACTGAAACACTGCCCAGAATTATTGCAAAATGCGACCGTGCCCTCAATTGCTGTCTTGAAATAGCGTCTGCCGGTCCAGAGCTTGTATGGAAAGGATCTAAAGATCATTCCTTAGGAATCTGTTTGGCTGTAGCAATCCGTTAAAATGCCTTTGAGCTGCCGTTAGATTAGTTGATTTGGTCCACAAGGTAGAATTTCCACAATTTTTAGTTTTTGTGTTTGTTTTCATAAAGTTGCATGATTGGCAATGAGCGATATTGCTTGAAAACACCATATCACGTTGCTTTGATTTCACGCATTACGTATGCTGAATTTTTGCGTTGGAACCGTCTTATTTTACCAATTCAATGTGGTCTAACCGAACTGCTTAAAAACTACCTCAGGTATCATTGCGCCTTCCACTATTGGCTAAATTGCGTCACGACCAATCAGAGAGCAAAATGGTAAAATTACGTAAATATACTTAATTATTTAAATCCTGATTAATTCAGGGGAATTTATATTAAATTGACGATCTATAAAATATTTTGAATTAAATTGCGTTCAATCAATTACATAAAAACAGGGGGTTAGGTAACCTGCAACTAGTCCATTTTACCTCTGTGACGCCACCACGGGTCACAGGCAATGCATCCAAAAATGTGTCCGTGGATGAACATTGACATTGGCTACTGAATGGCGTTTTAATCATTCCGATCCGAATGCTGGTTCCGAAGATATTGCTTCGCCGACCTCGATTTTGGCCGCCATATTGTATTTCAAATCCATATAACTCAAGAATGCATTGCATTTTATAACGTCGAATGACCCGCCATTGGAAGGGCTTAAATTTCGCATAAAAACCGCTGCCCTGCTCTGCTTCGTTTTTTAGCTATTATCGAAAAACACGTGAGGGGTGCAAGAGTGCCCCCTCCCCCTGCAGTGCAAATGGGAGAAGGTGTGATGGCCGATGGTCGACATGTTTGGCAAATGTGTTATGCCATATTAGTCTTAAGTCGTGTTATATTTGAATGTTAATCCTGTGATGTTTAATAAAACAATTATTAAGAGAAGTCTGAGTACACTTTATTCGTGAACACCTCTGTAGTAGTGCCCAGGACTGAGGCTAGCTCAGTTAATTAAATACATTTTCATACACAATCGATTGAATGGCGGTGACAACACTGATTCCAACAGCTAGATAGTAGATACCTACTGTTTCAGCTTAGAACAAGTGATACAACGTTCGATTCAATACTGAAACAGGCAAGCAATACAAGTAACTGACGGGATAAACAAGATAAGATAGGGTGTTACACAAGGACTTGGGCACTTGCAGAACGGGACGTGCCTATCATGTGCTATCACATCACATCACATATCACACATATCACATTTACCACAATGTGCTATCATAGGCCCATGCAAGATCGTCGCCACCTTCAGAAAGTTTGGGGGACAGAGGTATTTTGAAGTCGATTCTTTCCATCCAACGCCCATAGGTGTAATGTTAAATCCGAAAATGTTGCGGGGGGAGTCCCCCCCCCCCTACGGCGTCGCAAATGGAAAGCTGCTGGAGACTGGTGCTGCCACCACACCAGCACCAAATCCACACGACTGCCGTCTGAAGCTGGGGCGGGGCCAAATAAGGCTGTGAGGCGGCCTCACAGACGGTCAGGAGCGGGCCAGCCTGCCGCAGCCACCGACCGTCATCCAGCTACCGCGCCGGTGCTGCCGGAATGTCCCGCCAGACCTGCCAGTCCCGCCAGAACCACACATCCAGTGACTGGAGACCAGTGCTGCACGAGCCTGGCCGAAACCTTCACAGTGAGCAATCCGCGCCGCGCCCCAGCCCCCAGCCCACCTAGCCACATCAGATGACGCTCAACTGCAAATTAAAAATGTAAACAAGTTTGATTGTTTGTTTATTGTTAATGTTAAACGGAAACTGGACATTTTCGGAGTTCTTATTTACTGATTAAGTTCAATGGAAACTGGAAATTTTTGAAGTTACACACAGGCTCATCCTTTGTGAGATATGACAGAATACATGACATGTTCCTCCCAAAATCCAAAACGCATGAGCAAGGAGGCAGGAACCGGGGGGCAGGGGGCGGGGGCAAACGTGTCCAGATTTTAACATTACGCATATGGCGTTGTATGGAAAGAATCGACTTCAGAATGCCTCCGCCCCCCAACTTTCGGAAGGTTCCGGCGCCCCTGCGCATGACCGGCATGAGTTATGTACAGGACGACTGTCAGGACTTTGAGGAATGCCACACGCTCGATCAGCCGTCCTGTCTCCGACTCATGATGCCGGCCGCCGAGCTAGGCATGTGGTAGCCCACTGCCCTGGAATCCAGACATGACCGACTGGCATGGCATGTGTGTCCCAGAACCGTTCGCCAAGCTTCTTGGAACCGCATGCCGGGAAGACGAGGAGATGACCGAGATTCGGTGTATCCAAGTCCTGACATTTTCCTGACCTTTTCGTAGTAGCTTGTCCTGACCTTTTCTCTATGTTGAGACTTGAGATGTTCGTGTTGCTCCCGGTGGAATGTGACAGGTCAGATAACACGATTGGAGGAGTTCTTACGAAGACTGCAAGACTGCAGCAACCGTTCCCAACGATCCGATCGTGGGTGATCGAGCTTTGATTGATCGTTACATCGCTCCCCTTCCATGTCCTACTGGGAATCGGTCCCCGTCCCCACCCTCGGTGGCCGCTGCCGGCACCCGGCGGCTGACGAACCGCCCCGGCCCACATGCAGCACTCGTGACGAGCGCAACCGGCCGACAAATCACGTCGAATTGGCCGAAATTACCGGCTGCTAATGAAGATGACGATGCCGCCTGGCGCCTGCGGAGGTCGGCCGCGCCTCGTGCGTCGACGCCGCACGCAGCATGCCTGCACGCGCCGGCCGGGGAAAGGCGGCGAACTGAGCAACGCAGACAGACCGCGTGTCCGGCGACCCAGCCCGCGGACAGACCGCGTGTCCAGCGACCCAGCCCGCGGACAGACCACGTGACCGGCGACCCAGCCCGCGGACAGACCGCGTGTCCGGCGACCCAGCCCGCGGACAGACCGCGTGTCCGGCGACCCAGCCCGCGGACAGACTGCGTGTCCGGCGACCCAGCCCGCGGACAGACCGCGTGTCCGGCGACCCAGCCCGCCGGCCAATGGTAACAAGTCCACGCCGCTCGTAAAAGGTCCGGCGAGCTCCGCGCTGGCCAGCCCGCTCGGCGCGGCCCGGTCAGCCGAACCGGCGCGGCCCAGTCAGTCGACTCTCCTCCGCTCCGGTGACCCGTGCACGGACCGAGCCGGGTCATTTGTATGCCGCGCCACGACGGCCGCCTCCGCCGCGCCACAAATCGTCTCATCGGCCCTAATTATTTGCGGCGTTTGGCCTCACTAAACCACGGCCAGGCCACAGCAGCGGCTCCTCCGGCTGCCTCCCGCTGCGTGGGTAGGGTGTCCGCTCCGGGGGCACTGGCGGCTCTGGCTGAGGTGGCTCCCGCGCTTGCTGAGAGCATTCGCGGCCGGGTGGGGCCTAACTAGCGGCCATCGGGCCAGGTCGTCGGGTCAGTTGAGCGCGCTAATCCGCGGCGCACGCGCACCACCCGACCCGGAGCGTGGGTCGCGCGCCACCGCTAATTAAATCACAGCCGCGCGCCGCGACCTTGGCTGACCTCGCGTGACCCACGTCTGAGCCGCGGCCGCCGCCGACTGGAGAAAGTACCAGAAGAATGGGCCTTTCTTGTGGTGGACGACAAATGAGTGGACTGAGTGACGGTCGGCTGCCCGGCGACCGGCGGCGGTTTAACCACCGGCCACCCCGTGACCCCGTGACCTCTGACTGGCCACCACGCGGCAAACAGTCGGCGCACAGTCCGACTCGCTCTCCCAGAACGCCTTCTGCAAATGGGAGAAACGCCGACCGCCCTGATGACTGCTATTTTATCTCAATTATGAGCTCTGGGCGGAGCGACTGAATACTAACGACCACACCGGGTCGGCAGGTAATTCGATAATTCGGCCGATCGCCGCGATCGACGCGAGGCGAGGACTGCTACCGTTTGTCCGACTAGCGAGTCAGCTCGAGTCGGCCGACTCCGGAGAAACTGGGCCCGACTCGGCTGCCTCTGACCGAGTCCGGAGGCTAGCTGATAAACTGTCAGCCACCCATGTTGACATATTGACCTGACATGTGACCCGGGATATTGCTAGGGTGACTGATGACATTAAATACTACAGCGCTGACAGATGGTACTGGATAATGACAGCTGATTGGTAACTTCAGCTGTCATGGAGCTGTTAGAGATGACTTCAGTTGATGCGGAGTCTCTGCGTTGTGCTAGATACTGGTCTTCCGCGAAGAGGTGGTCACGGTCGTCAGCTAGGTACCGCATACCTGTTGTTAACCTTCATACGAATATCGATCATCTTCAATTTGATATACATATATCTCTGTTTTATATACACAGGAATGATCAATAACATGGCAGTAATATATATTTAAATGGAAAAGTCGAGAAAAAGGAATAAGCTTTCGCTGTTACAGCCCATCGTCGGATTCAAACTTTTTGACATTTGAAAAAAGTTAAATCAATCAGTTACACGCGCCTCCTTGTCTAATAGAATTTCTAAGCAAAGAAGGGTCCAGCGTTTCTAAAAACTGATAATCAAACAGTAATCACATGAAATATTAAACAGGACGTTAAGTTTGGTGGCATAATGCGCAGTAAACAACATACAATGCATTAACACATAGTTCTGCCTAATATGGCAATATTAGCTGCACATACATACATAATCTATCCTACAAGACACTAAATAAATATGGTTCACAAATCATACACACCGACACAATCAATCTTCATCCAAAAAGTCGTCTGACTTGTCGTCCGACGATGGTCAGACTGGAACGATTCGTTGGGTCCTGGCGATGGCTTGCTGTTGGGTGGGTCCAAAAGACTCAGAAGGGTGATCCCGATAACCCTCTGATGTATATATAGGTATATATATATAAGTGTGTGTGGTTGTGTGTGTGTGTGTGGTGTGTGGTGTGTGTGTGGTGTGTGTGGTGTGTGTGTGTGTGTGGTGTAGGTGTGTGTGTGTGTGTGCGTGTGGGTGTGGTGTGTGTGTGTGTGTGTGTATGAAATTTGTGAAACCATATTTTTTAGTGTCTTGTAAGTGATAGATGTATGTATGTATGTGCAAGCTAATATTAGCATATTAGCAGAACTATGTGTTAAATGGCATGTATGTTGGTTTACTGCGCATTATGCCAAACTTAACGTCTGTTAATATTTTCATGTGATACTGTTTGATTTATCAGTTTTAGAAAGCTGACCCTCTTGCTTAGGAAATTCTATTAGACAAAGAGCGGTGTAACTTTTGATTTAAACTTTTTCAAATGTCAAAAATGTTTGAAACTGACGGATGCTGTAACAGCGAAAGCTTATTCGGCCTTATTCCCTTTTTTCTCGACTTTCCATTTAAATATATATTATGCATGTTATTGATCATTCCTGTGTATATATTCTCATTCATCATGGCAAAAACTACCATCGAATACATTAAATATCTCTGTTTTCTTGCAACAGCTTTTCACAGAATAATGCACCACCATGCAGCACTGGCTTCTCTTCGCTACTTTAAGCAGACTGATAAAAATCGGTTCCAGCCGGGCGGAAGTTGCCGATGTTCAGACAAACAGCCAACACCAGCGCAGACCAGCCGACCGCCCAACAGACTTGTAAAGACAGCCGCCCGACCAGCGGGCTTGTAAAGACGACACATCCGAGCGGCCCGGAGCCAGAGAAAACAGTCCGAAATGATACGCGAGTCTGGCGAGACGGAGAACGGCGTCACCCGCCCACGGTCAGGTGTGGGGCAATTTTAACATCGCGGCACATGCAGCACCGCTTGTGCCGTCTGTCATCCGACGGTACACTTCCATTCGGCGGACCTGGTCACCTCGCCAGCTGTATCTGCGGGATACTGTAAAACACCAGGCGTCCACTGGAGTCTGGAGACATGCGGGCGCTGACTCAGCCGTAAAACAACGTGATCGATCCATAACGACTGAGACAGATCACACACTCGCGATCAGTGAGATACTTTTTTCAGCGAAGTCTCCGCTGGCAGGTCTGGTAAACTAAGTCGGGCATTCCAGCTTGGCGCCCCGTGGTGGCTGGATGGTGCCAAACTAGACAGACTGCGCCACGCGCCGCATACTGCGCCACGCGCCGCATACCACCACTCCGAACACAAACAGAAAACAACGTGCCGCAGATGGGAACGGATGGTGGCAAAACAGACCGGTGGCAGCCGGGAGGACAGGCCACTATCGGCCGACGTTTGGATGTGGGAGGCCCTCAGCCCGGCCCCATCAACAACCCCGTCGTTTGGGAAGCTGTGACCCTGATGCCCCCTGGATCTGTCCCTGAGTCAGTCTCTACTTTCTAGGTTCCCGGCTGGAACCGACTTGATATCAGTGTGACTGAGAATGCCACCACCAGCCTGTGTTCGGATGGTGACACTAGGGCACCTCTGGCAGCTCGGCGCCATTCGAGCACCACCTGTGTGTGCCTAGTGACGTCAGCAGTTCAGGGGCCGGGGGTCGCACGGTCGGCCACCGCCCTGGTAGGACCACCGCCGCCGACTCGCGCTGCCGCCCGCCTGAAACCGACATGGCACATCAAAGCGGCTGGTTGGCAGCGTGAGCGGCTGGCGGCGGCGGCAGCGGCTGGCTGGCGGCGGCGGTGGCGGTGTCGGCGGTGGTGTCGGGCGCCGTCCGGACGCCAGACCCTGATCAGAACGGCAGCCGAGGAAGCTCGCCGAGACAGCCGTCAGCCGGCCGAGGCAGCCGAGACAGCCGTCAGCCGACCGAGGAAGCCTTCAGCCGACCGAGGAAGCCTTCAGCCGGCCGAGGCAGCCGTCAGCCTGCCGATGCAGCCGAGGCAGCCGCAACCGTCAGCCGGCCGTTGCCGCCAGACACCAGCAGCAGCCGGTCGGGCCCCGCCCCACCTGTCGACCAGACCAGACCGCAGCCGGCCGGCCCGGAATACCCGCCGTTGGCACGTGTCCGGGGTACGGCTCGGCCCACGTGCGTCGCGGGCGACTCGCGCACCGCCGCCGCCGCCGCCGACGGCTGACTCCGGCCGGTGGGAAAAAGGCTCGCGTCGGATCAACGTGGCGCTATTAGCTGGGCGCGTGAGCTACCGCGTGAGCCGCCGCGTGAGCCGCAAAAAGGCGCGTAATCTCCTGCTGAAAATATCCCACCGCGCCTCTCCTGACGACGGTCTGAACAGAGTCCGTCTGAAGCATGCGAGAGGCGACCGCGGACGGAGTTGCGAGTCGAACGGCAACCTTCTCATCACAGACTAGGGCGGTAGTTTGCGGAGGCTAGAATCTGGCAAACTATCATGAATTTCAGCCGTAAATGAATTTGTCTGATAAAAACGATCCATATGGTATATGGTTTCACCCAAAAGTCCCTATGTTCACGGCTTTTACAATATTAGAATAGAACTTCTGCAACCATCAATAATTTTGTTCGCCATACTTCCGAGGATGAGATGAGAGGTGGGTTGCGCCATTACCTGTCTGTCCCGTCCGCCGACAGACCGGAGCGGCCGTATGACGTGCCTACGGCGCCAGCGGTCGACGCCACGCCTCGGGGGCACAGAGCTAAAATTAGTCTGTGCAGCGGCAGCGGCAGCGGCGGTGGCGGCGGCGGCGGCGGCTCGGCACGGCCCCGTTTGACCGGACTCCGGCTGCTGCCGTACCGCCTGGGGGCAGCGGTCCAGCCGGCGGTGTCCCAGCTGAGAACCCGCTGGCTGTCGATATCAAAAGCCGACATGTGAGCTGTTGGTTCTGTTGAGTCTTCCATTGTCGGTCGAGGATCTCTTCTCAGCAGAGAAGAGAGGGAGGTTGAGCGCGCGGGTCCCGACACGACATGCTCCTGCCGACTAGCCGAACGTCGTGGCCCGGAGCTGTCCCGCTGGTGGGCGCCGCGTGTACTGCATGTTGAGCCGGCTCGCTGACGATGAAGCATGCAGCGGAGAGGAACGTACACACAGCATACCGTGGGGAAGGGCAGAGGTCAGAGGAGAGCTGCCCTGTCACCGCTGTCTGCCAGCCTGTCACCACTGTCTGCCAGACTGTCGACAACCGGGACTGACAGACGATAAAGGGGAAAACAGTCAAGTCTCAGGAGAGGCGACCTTGCTCCCTCTCTCTCCGTCCCAGCTGGCAGCAGGTGTGCTGTCGATTGTTGATTGTTAGTCCGCCTCTAGACGTGCGTCGCCGACAGACAGACGTTCACGCCACAGCAGCTACAGACAGCGCCGCCGCCGGGTCAGCTATGTGGGCCAATAAACACAGCGGTTCAGCACGGCGGACGATCAACTGAAGCCTCACCACACCGCATCACCCGACTACTGATGGTATCGCCAACCTCACGCCAATATATCATCCCACTCGACCCACAGCTCCGCTCCGAATCAGTCGACCTACACCACCACCGATTCTTATCACCGAACTCGCAGCACCACGCCTTATCACGGAACCTACACCTCCAGAATTCATCATGAGAAACCGCCAGCTTCCCAGTTTTATCACCAGACGCGCGCGGTTCTAACCCGGCCAACACCAGCTGACTCGGGTGGAGCCGGCGGCTGTGGCCGGACCGTGCCCCGCCCTGTCCGTGGTCCAGCTCGGAATCCGTACAGCTTATTCCCTGTTGCTGCTAAGTGTCCGACGCAGGCTGACAGGGGACAACTTAACCATAGTCCAGGAGCGACAGCCAAACAGCACCGGAGACGGGCCGGCGTGAGACGGCGACAGAGCGGCGGGGCGGACGGGACAGGGAGCGCGCCTCGGGCACGGCTGGCCGCCGTAACCTGTCCACTACGCTCCAGTACGGTGCTAGTTGACTGGACGTGGGATGGGACATGACAGCTAGCACGGGTTCCGGTTCACTGCGCTCACACGAGTGACTGGATGTCATGGTCCAGCGAAGCAGGAGCCGAAGGCTTCAGATCGGATCCATGATCATCAATCTCATTCCTGTGTATCTCAGATTTAATGGTGCGAAACTGCTACGTGCTTTGGTATTAGGTGCTACTTAGTGGCACATTATCAGTCAGGAAATTTGAAGTCATCATTCATTTGATCATTCGTCAAATTTATCACTTGTTTCATTCCTATAAGTCGTATAGTTATATAACTACTTACAATTATTATAATTGGTCCTTACGCCCCACCGCTCTCTTCAGTTCTTGACGCAAGGGAGACGAACATCGTAGTACAGTCACGTACATTTGCTATTATGTTCTGTCCACTTCATTAACACCACCCGATGTCGATGCGTCCGGCGAATAAATTCTTCGTGAAAATAGCTTGTAGCAGTCCTTTCAGTGCACCATTCGAATAAACCCTCCATTTCTCTGGGGCGTTGTTTGTTTTCGTCGTTTGGAAGCTAGTTTTAAAAGTACACTTAAAAACCTTGCCTAAGCGCTCCCGTTTAATTCAATGTCAACCTTGTCCATCGATGCTGTCTGTCGGTGTTGCATGCAACGAAATCTAATGAAACTACCTGTGACCTCGCCCTTGATACCTGGGCGTGGGCTATTGGAATTGCATTGTATTCCACTGCTTGCAGCACCGACAGACAGTGACAGAGACAGAGGTGGTGTCAATGAAGTGGACATAACATATGTACGTGACTGTAAGTGACTGTACGTGTGGTAATGGAAAGTCGTGGAAGTGGGAAGGCTCGAACCCGGGACCTTTCGATCACCAGGCGAGCTCTACGAACTACATCACGATCGTCCCTGCTGACGACGCCGCAACTTTTCAAGTCGAGTCGATTTGTACCATGTAACGCTTATAGGCCTTGGCGTCGATTCTATAGGCGTAAATTGAATATGCAATATTAAATGAATAAATTAAATACACGTAAGGGCAAAATTCTCAAATGTTGAGGGATGCGTTGAGCGTTCCCTGTCTCCACCCGCATTCGATGCCTCTGGCCGCTGCATAGCATTTCAGATATTGAACCAAAATGCAATTAAATATATGCGAAATTACACGTCGGCAAGTTTCGTTGCTACATTAGAGATTTACATATGGTTTTCCGTAATATTTGTGTCAGTGATGTTATAAAACAGTTTATGCGTATTCGTGCTAGTGATGGGATAAAACAGTTCCTGCGAAGCCGCAAGCCGGTAGACGGCTGTAAAAGACCGTGGCCGCGTCTCACTTTTCCCGTTGTTTGTCTCCCGCCGCTGGGTGCCGTGAGGTCACACTGACCGCGAGATGACGCGGGTCACCACCTGCGTGCCGCCCGCTCCGGTCATTAGGCTGACCCTGCTGACCCTGCACGCACCTCCCTTCGCACGCCGCCAGTGTCTCTTTCTCTCCCCAGCCAGCGAGACAAACAAACGCGTCTCTCCGCACCCGCCGTTCTCCGGCGCTCTCCGTCGTCCCTGTGACGCTCCATCACGTCCCTGTGACGGATAACCAGAGACACAGGTGACACGGGAAACACTCGCCGTGACGGCGTCTCTCGTCACTGGGGGCGGGTTTCTCCCGTCCGTAGGTGACGGGCGCCGAATCGGGAGCGAGGTGCCGGCTGTCGGATGATAAATGGGCGTTCCGCATTCCACTGGGCCATCTGTGTCAGACGCAGAGGTGTGAACAAGGCTTGTTAGTGGTGACACGGATCCAATCGGCGGCACGGACCAGATCGGTATGATCCGGCTGTGTTCGCACCGCTGTTAGGTGGGGCCGGTATATCGACACAGCGCTCGTAACAGCGGCTACTGCCACTCCGGAGCGACGCAGGAGGAGGCGGGCGGCCCGAATTAACACCTATCAAACAATCGCCTACAAATTACAAGCGTTCAAAGCTCGCCCCAGACAGTGCTCCACTCCCGACCGGCGCGACCGAAATTAATGACCGCCAGCTGATCGTATCAAACGACGCGCATGCGCGGAGGGAGAGACGGCGCCGCAGCGGGTCGCCAAAACATGTCCCAGTTCGGCGGCGGCAAAAATAATATTTCGCAGCGGGAGATCCGCTTTCGTGACCGATTCGGCAATGACCCGCGCCGGCGTGTGTGTGCAAAGGATACCGATGGCGGCGAGGCCAGCCTGTCCATTACCACCCTCTTCTTAAGTGTGTTTTCATTTGTCATGCTCGAGCGAGGTTACCTGTCTTCCTCTTAGCTGTGACGTCGGCCTTGGTGGACTTCGTGATCATGCAGGCTGAACATTGGCTCGGCAACAAGAAGGCCGCACTGCGACCCATGACGAGGCGGCACACAGCAAACTCGAGCCGTTCTTACGCCGCTTGAATAGACAACAATCCATCACAACACCGAAGATGCAATGGAGTTCTGTCGTCGCCACGAGCATGCGAAATCGGCCTGAAAGGACCGGTGGCTACCTGTCAGCGGCTGACAAATTGCGTTGTGGAGACAGTCCAGCTTCAAAGTGGTGCCGTCTCGCGCCTGTCCGGTCTTTAATAAATGTTTGACGCAGTGTTGTCGTAGCCGCTATTGAAGGTAAATTGAATGTAAATGAACAAAGGGAGTCGGCCGGCCACCGGGATAATAAAACACCTACAGGTGCAACATGTTTGGCATTTTACACCGGAGTTATTAGCATGACCATGTAATCCTAGCAGAGTACATCGCTGTATTTTGTTGTGAACCGTGTTTAATTGAGTTATGCAGCTGGCGTATATGTATGATAACTGGGCCGGCAGCGCAGCAGTATCGCTTCTCAAGCTTGTGACATCTGATTTATTTTATATTCAACTGGGGCGTAAAACTGACCTTCGATGCGGACATCATTTCAAAACACACGGTAATGTAATTAACCAACCACACATTATTCATTATAAATCATATCTTGCCATCAAATATATTCAATAAGTCGCGTTCATCTCCCTTCACCATCTTCGGGCGTACCTCCAATTAAATCGATGACACATAGATCGGTTATCAAATTAATTGATCGCTTTCCACCGATGTTTAAATGCCGCCGTTTAAAATGCATGTGATATCGTCAGCGGCGGTGTCCCGAGACATAGTTCGCTATGGGCCCACCAACCCTAAACCCAGCCCAGCTCAGGCCCATGAGCACTAAGCCAAGGCCAAGACCAGACCCAGTCAAATTATTAACTTGAGACCCGTGCCGGGTCCGGCCCACTCAGATTAAGCATACAATTATTTTCATAAAATTGTAATAATTATCTTAGCATTTGCTGTGGATTTGGAATCATCAAGCACTTTTCGGTCAACATTGTCATACTAGATCTGACTTTGGATCGGACATTATTTTTGTCTTCATCTTACACCACTGTTACTTCCAATGATTTATTGTTCCCATAGCATTGCCAGAGTTTATTGTGTAAGTGTCCTATATCATTTATGAATATATTTGCCTGGTTAAATATCAGGTTGCCAAGCGAACAAATAACTCTTTGCGACATAACTCAAACAATTATATTATCCATGTCCACCCAGCACCCATGAAAAGGCTACAAATTTGTACCCAACCCAGGCAATCGGAAGAATTGAATGGGCACCCATGGGTGCACCCGATCCGTAGCGAACACTGGTGCAAGACAATGTAACTGGGAAACCACGCCCCGGAGCTGCCTTCGGTACTCTTATGCCAAGGTGTAGAGAAGGCCCGAGACGCCGAGACAGAATGACGGCTGGATACTGCACCGCAGTGCACCAATCTATGCTGTACCGCAATACACCAGTGCTGTCCATGCTGCACCGCAGTACACCAGCCGCTCAGTGTGCCGCCCGGTGCCGCTGGAGCGCCGGGCTGGCTCGCCTGGGTGGCTACCCAGTGTTCAGGGCCGGGCTGGTCAGTGGGAGGGGTACCGGACTGCCGGAGTCTGACCGGGCTGTATATCGCCCCGGACCGCGTCAGTCCGCCGTCAGTGGGAGGCGGTGCCGGAGTCTGACCGGGCTGTATATCGCCCGGGACCGGGGCACGTAGAGCGGGGCCAGTCCGCCGTCAGTGGGAGGGGTGCCGGAGTCTGACCAGGCTGTATATCGCCCGGACCGCGTCAGTCCGCCGTCAGTGGGAGGGGTGCCGGAGTCTGACCGGGCTGTATATCGCCCGGACCGCGTCAGTCCGCCGTCAGTGGGAGGGGTGCCAGAGTCTGACCGGGCTGTATATCGCCCGGACCGCGTCAGTCCGCCGTCAGTAGGAGGAGTGCCGGAGTCTGACCGGGCTGTATATCGCCCGGACCGCGTCAGTCCACCGTCAGTAGGAGGGGTGCCGGAGTCTGACCGGGCTGTATATCGCCCGGGGCGGGGCACGTAGAGCGGGGCCAGTCCGGTCCGGTCCACAGGTCTCCGCCGCTCGGCAGCTGCCTGAACACCCAGGTATGTGCTGAGTCCGAGCCTCGGTCCACGGCCGGACAGGGCATCCGAAACGCTGCGTCGCTGTCGCCGGCGGCAGGAGTGTAACGGAGTCACAGGAGCCACTATACGGTCACACAAGGACGGACAAGGACGGACGATGACGGCCACGATTTACGGGCAGGCGTGACGGCACGACGGAGCGGAAGGAGAGACGGACAGAGCGGCGGAGGAGGGAGAGAGGGAGAGAGTGAGGAGTGAGGAGTTGACCATGTGGTAAGCATGTCGGAGGATGGTAACAGCATGGTCAGAAACCGCCTGCCAGGATGCTCTGTTCAGAGCAGAGCGGATGAGTCGGCGCGCCTTGGAATGTTATGAAATATTGCACCCAACCGTGCTGTCTTGAGCACGGCGCCAGCCAGCGCCACGAAGCCCATGACCAGAAAAAAGTATGTGTTGTGGCATCCTGTAATTGTGGTGTCCGTTTCCTTAGAGCAATCGATGGGCATACAAATCAGCGAATGCATATCACGTGAATTGTAAATGTCTATATGCACGGAAAGAATGTTATCAACATGCACTCGACTCACGAGTCCTAGACCTACATGATTCATGTGACGCACCTACTGTTGATTCAAGATAGTGCCCCCTGAGATAGCACGGATATCATCTTAACATTCCCGTGCCTCTGCGCTCGACTGATACTCCGTGACAAACTGAGCCCATAACCCAGCTGGCACTGGCAGCCCTGACTGACCGCCGTGTACTGGCTGGCCTTGTGACCTGGCCGGCGACTAGGTGACCTCCTTAGGCGACCCTGTGACCCCCTGAGTCAGACCCCTGGCAAACCGGCGCGGGCCCTGGCATGAAGTGTGGTATGAATCAGCCGCTCCAATGCCAGGCCAGAGTAGAACGGACGCTATACGTCAGCAAAGCATGAATAACAAATGTGGCCACAGTCGATATGGTACCGAGGGAACAGGATGACGGGGCCCTATACCACGAATTAATCAATACCGGTGACACTGTCAGGCAATGTCAGACCCGTCCGGCCCCAGACACGTCCTTCAGTGTAGGTGGGCGGGCCAAAGTGGACCAAATGATAAGCAATGACGTGGTAGGTCGTCAAAGCCATTGCGCTTTAAAACGACCTACTCATAATTAAAGCAACAACGTTATAATTATGATGTCATGTTCGCTGAAGCATCAACCTCAGCCTTTCATTTGAGAATAATTGCAGCCTGCAGGTCACGATCATCTTGCGTGACGATAAAGCTTATTTAGGGAAAACGCAAAAGTGCCGCGCCTTTGGTAAAACAAAGCATACAGGAAAACGCACAAAGACGGACAACAAAGTATGTGAAGCGCTAGCATACCCAAAACATACAGTACCAATGCTGGAAACCGTATACATACACGGAACATAGGAAAGCGCATTAACGGGCAACCTTATTCCGAGCCAAGCACACTATCCTTGTTGCTGATTGGTGTACCAAGAGATATATGTGTGCAAATCACCACCTATGAATCAACCGATTCGTAATTGGTGCAAGCTAATGTTCAGCCCTCTCATGTATAGCAAAATAGCCAGTATGGGAAATAGATCATTAAATTTCAGGCGGGATAGCGGTAGAGGCCAGATATATTCAGGCCCAAGGCTGAGTTTCGCATTGGATTGGATGTATATCTAGTGAAAGGTATCGAGCACAAAAGGAGGAACAAGAGGATTATGAGGAGAGGAGGAACACCATTCTTGAGCAGTAGAGAATGGAGAGAGATGTGAGAGCAGAATGGAGAGAGATGTGAGAGCAGAACGGAGCAAAGAGCGGAGAGAGCAAAGAGCGAAAAGGTGAAAGAGATCGCGAACATATAACAGCGGAAAAGTCGAGCAGAGCGATATGTTCAGTCGGGAGGGGTGTGAAGCGGTGAGCGAGAAAAGGCGTCACTGCCAACACCAGACTGACATCAGCGGCCGGCGGTGAGCAGTCCTCTGCTGACGGCTGAGGNAACGGGCAACCTTATTCCGAGCCAAGCACACTATCCTTGTTGCTGATTGGTGTACCAAGAGATATATGTGTGCAAATCACCACCTATGAATCAACCGATTCGTAATTGGTGCAAGCTAATGTTCAGCCCTCTCATGTATAGCAAAATAGCCAGTATGGGAAATAGATCATTAAATTTCAGGCGGGATAGCGGTAGAGGCCAGATATATTCAGGCCCAAGGCTGAGTTTCGCATTGGATTGGATGTATATCTAGTGAAAGGTATCGAGCACAAAAGGAGGAACAAGAGGATTATGAGGAGAGGAGGAACACCATTCTTGAGCAGTAGAGAATGGAGAGAGATGTGAGAGCAGAATGGAGAGAGATGTGAGAGCAGAACGGAGCAAAGAGCGGAGAGAGCAAAGAGCGAAAAGGTGAAAGAGATCGCGAACATATAACAGCGGAAAAGTCGAGCAGGAGCGATACTGTTCAGTCGGAGGGTGTGAAGCGTGAACGGAAGGCGTCACTGCCACACCAGACTGACATCAGCGGCCTGGCGGCTGAGCAGTCCTCTGCTGACGCTGAGGCGGAGAGCGTCAACTGCCAACACCAACTGACATCAGCGGCCGGCGGTGAGCAGTCCTCTGCTTGACGGCTTGAGGCGGAGAGCAGTCCCTGCTGACGGCTGAGGCGGAGAGCACCTTCTGCTGACGGCTTGAGGCGGAGGCAGTCCTCTGCTGACGGCTGAGGCGGAAGAGCAGTCCTCTGCTGACGGCCTGAGGTGGGAGCATCCTCTGCTGACGGCTGAGGCGGAGAGCAGTCCTCTGCTGACGGCTGAGGCGGAGAGCGTCAGTTGGACGGCAGCGGAAGCGGAAAGTCTAACCGCTGTTCTGGTGCTGACTGACGCAGAGCGTCGTACAGACGGCAGAGATGGTGAGACGTCCGGCCGCCGCCCCGGTGATGACTGCGCGGATGACAAGCCGGACGGTGACCGGGCCGGTGAAGGCTGCTGACCGGGCCGGTGAAGGCCGCTGACCGTGGGGCATCCGTAACGAGCCGAGCCAAACTGGCCGGGCAGTGAGCGTCGCTCCAGTCCAGTCACCGGCCGCTTCTCCGAGAGCGGCGCGCCGGCACGACTCGCCGCCAGATGTGCGATAGGTGTCGACGGGACGGCGCTGGGCCAACAGGCGGCATCATTAGCGTCGGGCGCGGCTGCCGGCGGCCGGCCAGCGCGGCATGTCGGTCCGGCTCGACCGGGACGAAGCCGCCACGCCGGCCTACACCGGCTCACACCGGTCAGCGAGAGAGCGAGAGTCTTCTAATCAACACCTCCGGCCGCCGCCTGGCCTACAGTGCACACAGTGCACACAGTGCACAGAGCATCATCGAGTGCAGCGGGGCAATCTGTGCCGACGGCGCTGGTCGAGGGACGGGCCGGGCGTGCTCGGCCGAGGCGCGACACTAATAATGAAGTCTGTTACCGGCCAATGGTGCTGTAAAACGCCGCGAAAAGAGCCGCGAAAGCCCAACGATCTGAATTAGGGTGATGAGGCAGTCACTATTCGGTACTCAAGCTCTCAGTGCTGGTGTTGCAGACATGCAAGCGGCGGCGAGACGCCGGCCTAGCTGCCCACTCCGGCCCAGTGCCTCTCGCCCGGGTTGTGGCGGCGAGATGTCGGCCTAGCTGCCCACTCCGGCCCAGTGCCTCTCGCCCGGGCTGTGGCGGCGAGATGTCGGCCTAGCTGCCCACTCCGGCCCAGTGCCTCTCGCCCGGGCTGTGGCGGCGAGATGTCTGCCTAGCTGCCCACTCGGGCCCAGTGCCTCTCGCCCGGGCTAATTTGAAGTGTGCACACACATTGCTAAGTCGACGCCGCTCGACACCGCTCGTTAATCCGCTTTAGCTGCTCAGTGCTCGCCTTGCAAGCCGCAAGGACCAGTTAGAAGGTAGTCTGGGAACCTGCCCCACCGTGTCCAGTCTTATCTAGTATTTAGCTCTGCAGCAAATTCGTTGTCATGTAGCGCTTCGCTCTGCAGCGCGGCGACTACCGTTAACAATCTGTCAGCAGCGAGACTCAAATAAAGCTTATCTATCTGGTTATGGGTGTGTTCCTTAGAGTGAAGTGTCAGCTGGCGCCATTTTATAGCATTGGCCGGCTGCAATGTGGTGCCAACGCTGTCGAGTATGCATTCAACGGAGCCTAGGCCTGTTTGAGCTGGTTGAAACATGTGGAACCTGTGGAACCTGTTTAGAACGGAGTCTGTCAGACCTAGTACCCACACAGCGAGCCAGCAGTCATTTTAATTATAGTGCGCCCCAGCCAGCTACTGCTGAGGGTCAAGGACATTCAGCATATTGCTGCCAATTCAGGGGTGGATCCAGGGGTCGGGTAGCCGCAGGGGCCGCGACCCTTCCCCCGCCAGAACGCCAGAAGGGCGCCCCACGGGCTGTCCGTCGCCGGGCGCCGCGGCAATTGACAGCCCATGAGTACTCAGCGTCCATATTCTGACTACTCGGACCTCGGACCTCGCCCCTCGGACCACTTTGGTGCCCCTATCAGAATTACAGGGCGTCCCTCAGCTGCCATGACGCCCCTGGATTGTTGGAAGGCGTCCCTAAGTTGGCTAGCGGCCGCCCTTTTAAAAATCATGGATCCACCCTTGTGCCAAATTAAATGACCAATGCATTTTGTACGTCTTTGTTAGTTAGTTTTCGCTTGTTGTCATACGCAGCCCAGGCGACAAGCGTAATTCGCAACAAGTAGAAGGTCCAGTCGGTAGCTGTGACGTAATGCGGCAGTTGTGACGAGGTGCAGCGGTCCTGGCGCGGCCTGACCTGGATCACGAGCCGCCACCCGGACCCAGCGTGGACGCGACACGCAGGCGACAATTAATTAGTCTCCGACCCGGCCAGTCTTCACTGGAGAGTAGTGAGCGCCGCCGGCCCCGCGGTGGCAGCGGGCGGTGGATGAGGCCCGGAGATGGCCGTGACCTGCCTGGGCCCAATCTTACCAAATGCAAACACAACACAAATGTATCAACTTTCAAGAAATAAATACAAAGCAAACCTGTCATTATTTTTGCAGGGAATTCGTCAACTAGGTTACCGGTGTCTCGCAGCGGGGTGTGCTGGATGACGACACCTATCCCCAGCTCCATCCCGCCACGGACTAGCGCTTCGAGGGCGTGGGCACTGGGGCAGCGTGCCACCGCGCGCGCGGCACCATGGAAACCACGCGTGTGTAAACAGCGACATCAGCTTTAGGGAGGCATGGTAGTCCAGCAGTTCCCGAACCTGTAACCCATATACCACAGGCGTTGCCGACGAAGTTAGCGACTCCTTCCTCTCAACTACCAATTTTTACGGTATTTTTTTCGTTAAGCATGAAAAAGGATAGTCTGACATAATCTGTCGCAAAACACGGAATAGGGTCCGTTCTTTCTTTTCGTTTGGGTTCCATAAGTAAAAAATCAAGCTATTCACAGCTGACAATAACAAATTCGCGTCGCCTCGCAGTTGACGGTTTATAGTGCTACTCTGCAAATATTCGAAGATTAATACCGCTGAGAGACATTCTCTTGGAGTAATTTTGGGTTCACTCCCAAGACAGGATCAAGGCTCCCAGGCAGGGCAACATGCTCAGTGATTCCAATATGTGCATGTCGAGCAAGTGCCATAAACATAACGCATACGGAAAGACGCACAAATTGTCTTCCAGTACCTGATCCTGCTGTATCCAACGTGCTGAATCGTTCGCCTTGCATACTCTATCAGGGCAGCTCTGAGTTTGCGGCGCTCGCGCTGTTTGGGTTTGATAGCTGTTATATATAATATAGTCATATATATTATATACGACACATGGTGCGACTGTAGTTTTGGTTGTCATAACCATTTGCCAGAGTGAAAACTCCACCTTGTCATTCTAAATTAATTTTACATTTGAATGTGATTAGGAGCTCCATATTTATTGATTCGTGATAAACATGTCTCTTTTACTATGTAAAGCTATTGGAAATGTATAGAAGCAGCCTTCAGCTCACAACAAATAGAGAAAAAGAGATACAAAACGATCGTATATTGGGGACATGGCCCCTCATCAGTGAACTCACTATATATTAAAGATCGCTGACGATTCGTCAGATCGCTGACAAAGGGCTAGGTTCGCAATATAAATCGTTTTGTACCTCTTTTCGATATTTATTTTGAGTTTAAGGTTATTTTATGCATTTTGAATAGCTTCATACCTTACAACAAGCTCATCCAACAAGCACTTCATCATCTTCATCGTTAACTATACCTGGGCTCAGCATAATGCAAAGCTGCAAAATTTAACACCGCTTCGCGGCGCTGTCTATAGAATCTCGACTATGATATGAAAATCCCGCATTAAAAATGGTTACAAGGCTGAAATACAAATAGATCAAGATACGGTTATATTTTGCATTATGTCAATTGTCAAGCAACTCCCACTAAAGAACATTGGGTGACGCCCCTGGCAGTAACGGAAGAAAATAATGAAATGGTAAGCTCAAGGATTTTAGGTTATTTTAGGGAGATTATAAATAGTCATTTTGGGCATTTGAGGACAGCCAAATTGTACCCAATAACTCTGAGCTCGCAGTCATGCTCATTGCCAAACTATCTCAGCAGGGAGAGCGTTATACTATAGATCTGATGTCCCGGTTCGATCCCGATTGTCAAGAAGTTTGCAGGCCGGCGCACTCAATATCCATACTACGCATTGTTAGATTGGGTGATCAGCATTTGGTAAACCGAACCCTGATGACCTGCAGCGCCAGATCAGACGCAGCGGTGATCGACCGTGTCAGCGTGATCTGACCGTTCCGCAGCGGTGATCTGACGTCTGTCAGCGGTGATCTGACCGTCTGTCAGTGGTGATCTGACCGTCCGTCAGCGGTGATCTGACCGTCTGTCAGCGGTGATCTGACCGTCTGTCAGCGGTGATCTGACCGTCCGTCAGCGGTGATCTGACCGTCTGTCAGCGGTGATCTGACCGTCCGTCAGCGGTGATCTGACCGTCCGTCAGCGGTGATCTGACCGTCCGTCAGCGACCGTCCGTCAGCGGTGATCTGAACCGTCCGTCAGCGGTGATCTGGACCGTCCGTCAGCGGTAATCTGACCGTCTGTTAGCGGTGATCTGACCGTCCGTCAGCGGTGATCTGACCGTCCCGTCAGGCGGTGACCTGACGTCCGTCAGCGGTAATCTGACCGTCCGTCAGCGGTGATCTGACCGTCTGTCAGCGGTGATCTGACCGTCCGTCAGCGGTGATTTGACCGTCCGTCAGCGGTGATCTGACCGTCTGTCAGCGGCCGTCAGGGGCTGGGGAGGGGTTTCCAGGGAGGGGAGGTGAGCCAGTTGTGGCTGGTCCAGTTTTTGTGACCGGGTACGAGGTCGGTCGGTGACCCAGAGACCACAGACGGCTGCTGCGTGCGCCGCCAGTGGTGCGGTCACCTGCCTATCGAGAGACCGGTGACCCAGAGACACTACCAACCGACCGGCCGGCCGGCTGGCAAGGCCAGAGCTGGCCGCTTACGTAACTGCACTGTAATGCTGACTTTGGCATCGAAAAAAGGTTCAAGTAGCTATATTTTGCTACGTGTTAATCTGTGTTATCAAAACCAGTGACCAACGGACTCATCAATAAAGCCAAAATATTTTGTTTTACCTTAAATGTACCTCAGCAAAGCCCGAAAAAACAATTTGATAATTAATCTGAACATGTGTTATATTTAATGTGATTCCATATAGATCGCTATAGCTGTAATGCTCGCCATGTCATCGATGTACTTTACGTCCGAAGGTAATATATGTTTTAAACGAGTTTCAGTTTACGGTAACGCGAAGGTGTATCTGGTGGATCCGATAAGACCTATGATCTGGTGAGACTTCTAGAAGTTATCCATGCAAACTGCTATTTCAATAATCATGTATATATGCCAGGTTTCTTCTGTATAAATATGATACTTTATAGTGTTAGAAAGGTTCTCAACTCAGCCCTTAGGAAACCAAACACAAATCTGCTGCGGTTTCATGTCTTTACAACCTCTTGTTGTTAAATCATAAAACCTCGTTCTCGAATGACACTGAGCACGATTTGTGTTTTTACCACTGGTCGGAACGCGATAATCATTATAACCATCTCCGGCGTGGCTGACTCGACGTGCATTTATTAGGCGTGGATTCAAAGGCCCTTTTCTCTCGGACCTGGAGGAGAAAGCTGACCAGCTGAGGCCACGGGTTAAACTGCGGACGGTGACACAGCTAATGACACCACGCCGCCAGCATCCTGACCCGGCGGATTGCTGCCAGGACGCGCTCTCACACACGCCCTCCGCCCAACCCGCACGCAACACCGAAAAAAACGAATTGAAGACACTTAAGCACGGTTGCGTGTGCGCGCGCTCTCGTTCACCGTCTAATGAGCAGAAAGGTGAGCAGAATATCATTTGTGCTGCCCGGAGGTCGTCGCATCATACGCACGCACGCAGGCCTCCAGAGCGGACCTGCGCTCTCCTGACCTGCCGACGAGAACCGATTATAATTACCGCCATAGACTCGTTCGGAGCGCATTTGGGTTTCTTCCTGGCGAGCATGATCCTTACGTGTGATTATCGTTTGTCAAATGATGCTGTCGGATCCATATGTTAGCCGTAATAGGGCCGGCCACATGTACGCCGGACAGCGCCATCGATAAACGGCTCGGCCAAGAGACGGCCTCGCCCCGGGCAGATGTGTATCGCGGCGAAAAACGGCGCGGCCAACAGCGCCGCGCGGCGATCAGCGGCGCATTGTGGCCAGCGTGGCGGAACACTGGCGGAGAGAACATAACAGTGGACCCCGCCCGCGCCGACTCCGCCTAATTTTATGGCGGTTATTTTGTGGTGGCCCGATCGGCTGTAGATGAGCGGTGTGCTGGCGGCGACGAGACTCACAATTAACCTATACCACGGGACGGGTGAATAGCGTCATCAAACCGACCACCGACTCACTCAACCACCACTACCTGGGCCGCGTCCTTCCGCTCTACCGCCTCCGCTGGGTCGTGTTCGTCGCTCCACAGCAGGCTCCCGTGCCGCTGCTGTCACTTCTGCCTGCCGTCCAGCGGTGGTGAGAGACTCACTATCGGCGTCACGCGTGCCTGGGCGACATGGGTGCTGGGCAGGTCGTGTCGGTATAGTTACGGCGTCTCTGTCACGGCACGAGACCTGCGCCCGCCGATAGGCCCCCGCTCGACCCACCCCCGCGCTGCGCTGTTGACCTTTTGTCAGTCGTGTGCCGTACGGTTTAACTGCAGCTCGTGTCGTGTGCCGTACGGTTTTACTGCAGCTCGTTACTGGGACAGCCTGGTGGAGCGCTGATTGGTGGAAAGGTCGGCCTGGCCGCCCCAGGCGACTGGGGTTCAACCGATCATGCGGGACGTTGGTTCGAACAGAGAATATGACACGGAATGATAGCTGGGGGCGGGGTGATGATGACGTATCGGTCTCCGCGAGTGATACGGTGATGGGAGATCTTATTTGTTTTACTATTGAACCTTTTCCGGACTGTCTGAGAGTTGTGTGCAAGGCAACGATCCCTCTGGTCTGGTTCACTCTAATCACTTTGGTTAGATCAAACCATGTTTCCCTCGAAGACACAGCTGCTTACGGAGCCAGTCTCATGACGCTGTTTTGCAGAAAGGTGCCCGGTTGAATGTTGGCTTCGCTGAACTATCTTGCTTTGAGCACGAGTTGTAATTTATATTAGGTGCCAGCAATTAAACCTCCTACACTTTGGCGTCGGAAGCGACAAGAAGGGGACGGAGTCTAGGACGCATTTCAAGACTTTTTATAATTTGAACGCTAGGCCTGTGGGAGTTGTGCGGAGAAATGTCTTTAGAAGCTGCGATGTGTCCCTAAGTTTTGGTTGGTATCAAAGGAGCCTTTGACTCCTTTGCTAGGTTTTGAAGCCGAAGTTGGTACTTCTTTGTTATCTTGTCTTGCAATTGGTATTTATTTTCTTCAACTTTGGAACCATGGTCATTGTACCATGGTCGCATTCCACAGTTCATGCACAATGAGTCTCTTGTGAAGCAATCATTATCAATGCTACACCTTCAGTCACACGGCTTGTGCTTTGAAGTAGACCGTCCCATTGAGGCAGTCATGTCCCTGAAAGCGTGTGATAAAAGTATGGCCAGTAAGCGCCAGCTTACCAGACATTACGATCCTTCCGCTGATAGAAATATGCAAAACATACCTTTTACGACCAAATCCCAGTCATCAGGAATGCATCATAAGTACCAGCCGAACTCACAAACGCATTGTGAAACGAAATCCCACAGTGAAACTGAAACAACTCAAATGAAGCGTGATGAAGGCGGCGCCTGTACAAAATCCGGTCCACCTGCTGCATAACTATCGGCTCTGTCCCGGGGAGGCGGCTTTCATAGCTCGTCTTAGCGAAGCCCGGCCTTGTGGCGGCGGTGGGTGGCCCCACGCGACGCCGCCAGGTGGACCGTCACCAGCCGTGGGTGGGCCCGACCCACCGACGGAATTGACTGCCTCCTCCCAGCAGCGCAGTCGATCCTCCCAGCAGCGACAGCCGACCGACGCATCTCCAACTGACACCGATAGATGGTAGACAGCGGGAGGAAGACAGCCGTGACAACAGCCTGACGACGTGCGCAGGGAGATGGAGGGTGGGAGACGGAGCTGGCCAATACACAGGAACGCAGACATAACCTTAGAGACCGTCAGTGAGTGACCGCCTGCTGGATAGAGCCGGTGCTAGTGCTAACCGTCAACGCCGCCTGCTGTACGATCTATGTATAATACTAATTTGTTCTGCATTTCCCCCGTCAAGGGATCACCACCATAGTGCGACCTATTATATTGCTGGTCTGCGCCACTTCTACCAGCGCCACCTCATTAATTGCTTGCTTGCGTCACCTGCGGGATTTACTTAAACGACATTTCGCTTTCTATACGCGAAAGTTCGCCTTATCAGATAGCCTACCGAACATCATAATTTTTCGTGAGTATTTTTCGAGCACAGACATTTCTCACCTTGTAGGAGGACAGTTTGATGTTGGGAAATAAGGGCAACATTAATACACACGTACATGTTGTCACACACGTACATGTCACACACATACACACGTACATTTTTTTCAATTTATCCGGCTCCCGCCGGTGGTGTATTTATACAACTATAAATCAGCACAATTTAGTCACTACTACGTGCATGTCACAAACAGAGGCTCAAACACACTGCACACGAACGAGCAAATCAAAGAAAAAAAATCAGTACTGCTCGCATCACGCTAGCTCGCATTACGCTGGTGATTATAGGCGGCCCCGCCCGCGCCGCCTCGCACTACTGCGGTGGTCCCGAACGCGAAGCGGCGAACATACACACGTACATGTTGTCATGCGATCTGCAAAATTAATTTCTTAGATAATATTATATGACTGGTATTGTGTCAAAGAACTGGACCGTAACATTCGAATTGGGACGGGTGAATAACCCCTTGTAAACTTTTCGGGCGCAACAGACAGAAAGACAGCACAGATGATAGTCTGTAAAAAGTAATTATATGGGTGACCGCCTCAGTGGCGCGTATCTCAAATTCATTTACAGTAGTAACCAAGATCGTGTCTGGTTTAACGTGTTGTTGAATCCGATGTCTTTTATGGGATAGGTGTGACACATATCAGATGATGCGCGGTTTTCCTGATAATTGCAGCGGTGTGAACCGGTGTTCGTCCCACGGCAGTAGTCCGCTGTCGTTTGTCGATACATCGGGCATCCTGCTGTGACAAAGTCAGCAGGTATTTGAAGTTTGCAGCGTTTGCCTGAGAACACGGACTACAGACTGCGACTACTTTCCTGTGCCCGCGCTCAGCCAAAAGCGATACATTCCTCGGCGTGCAGTGAATGGAGGCAGAATTACAATAGACCTGTTCAGACCTACATTCAAGGACCCCGTCGGCACAGAACCAAACGCCTCTTGCTGAGAACGGTGGGCTGCAGTCTCTCTCAGCGCCCAGTGTTGGTCAGCCTCCGTGCGATGTTTGTCAGCGTGTGTTTGCGTCCTCCATTGATCGGCCGCGAGATGCGTGTTGGGCGAGTTCGCGGCCGTCTGATATGCCGAGCTGCCGACGCTGGCGACACACACGGAGTGGCTACGGAACACAGGGAAATGGAAATGCGGAGGTGCGCGGCGCCCGCGTCCGGCCGGCGCGGCGGCCAGCAGCGGTAGATAAGGCGGTGAAAAGCCCGTGTGGAGCCGATTGGTGAAGCGCGACGCGGCACAGCGTCACCGCGTGACAGACCTGTGGTGGGCGTCCAATACGGATGCCAATTTTGAAACTCCGAATAAGATTCAGACCCAGATACGGCCTGAATGGCGAGAGCTTCTGGAAAGACTATTTGGCATGCAGAAAACGGTTTGGTGTATGCTTGAAAATGCTCCAATCTGGAGCACAACTGAAGACATCTGCTTCTCGATTACCTGACATGCATATATGTTGCCTGATTAACAACATTTCACTCTCAAGCCCACCACTTTAAATGCCTTCACGAGGAGTGTTCGACTCGATCTCTCGTCCCGCTGTCCATCACACACGAGCTCTCCATCCCTCTCCCACAAACAATGTCTGTGTTCTCTGAGAGACACGCATACTCTGCAAACGCACAGTGAGAACCAACAGCCAATGGCTCGAGACGAAACAATACTTAACTCGCGGCATTTTTAATTGCCTTTGAACCTGTGCTCCTCTGAGGCTACAGGCTCTGCGTGATTCATCTCCATATTATTAAACTGAGACAGTCCCGACACGGTGCGGCGGCGGTGGCGCGCTGCGGCGACGCCTGCCCGGTGGGACAGCTCTAATGAGATCAGCACAGCAGGCCACTTCTCTCCATACGCCGCTGTAGCCGCCTGAGATGGCGGCTGACCTCCCGGGCGGCGGCGGCAGCGGCAGCGGCGGCGGCAGCGGCAGCGGCAGCGGCAGCGGCAGCGGCAGCGGCAGCGGCAGCGGCAGGCGTGAGGCGCGTGCGTGATAGCTGGTGGTGTTGCTTTTATTCCGCTCGTGTTTCGCTACTGCTCCACTCCTACCAGCTTGACGGCCGAAAAGCTATTGGATATTCAGCCTACCTCTCCAGATGTGCTAATTAAACGGACGGTCAGACGATGATTTAAGAAGGCCACATTTCCCACTTGAATATTTTTGACAGAATAAGTGATGGCCTAGTTTGATAGATATCAAATATAATCTATCATATAAATAATCTGATTGCTTTGGTGTCCGTATGACCTTAATGACACATATTAATGCTGCATACATATGCAAAGTGGCAGATCATGATAATTGTTTGTACAGACGGAATGTCGGACATACTATCTCATCTAACGAGGTGTTGGATTCATTAACCACATAACTATTTGTATTAATGATTCATATCAAATCGATTCACTGCATGACGCGGACTACCTCATAGTGCGGAGGTGATTATAGTTATTGTTCACTTATAATTATATCAAGATCCAAGGCAGTAATCAGCGATTTTTCCATGTCCGTCCAAGATGAACTTTCACCTGTCATAAAATTGCTAAGAATAGTGATTGGGGTGAATATACAAATAATATGTACAACCTGTTATGTATATAAATAATAAATGTAAAAATATGCCACAAGACTCACCATCAACAGGTAACACCAGGCACAAGCAGAAGACATAAATGAGCTACGGTCAGACAAACCGGGACAAAAATGACGCGTCTGTCTGGCGTCTCTGTCGCCTTGGCAACATGCCAGCGTAACCTCCAGGCCTCATCATCCCTTCCATCGCAAAAAGGCCGTTCAGTTCCACCTCTATTTGTCATCGGGCTTTTAAAAAGGCTATCAAGTCAGCCCATCGACAAAACACCCGATCCAGCTGGGCAGCGGCTGCTGGCGCGCCGCACGTGCTCTGCCGCGCCTCCCGGGCGGCCCACACCGCCGACAGCCGACCTCGTCCCACCCCGGCGCGGCGGCACACCAGAGAGGCAGCCACGCGCAAAAACCGACCATCACATCGCCGCACAGCGTTCCCAGAGTGCGCTTCGTGGACCCATATCGTGCTCACGCCCCATCGAACATCAGCCGCGCGCTGCTGCGGGCACACGGTCCGAGGTCGCACTGTCCACATGCCCGAGGACGTGACCCAGCCTGCCGCAGCTGCTGCGCCTGGCAACGATAGCCGATGCCCGAGTGGCCCATCAGTCACAGTCGCGATGCGCGGCACTCCCGTCCAGAGATGTTCGGCATTCCCGTCCAGTATCCAGGCAGATGGGAGCCGCGGCTGGGTTGACCGGTGTTTATGGGTCTCCGCGGCTGGGTTGATCAGTGATCAGTGATCAATGATCAGTGACTATTTACAGGGACTCGGGGACGTTCAATGCACCTCCGGCGGACCCGGCGACGTCGGACTGGTAATGGACAGGACTCGAACGCTGAGCGGTCACCTCTGGCCGGCACGTGCCCGCCCGAAGCTCACAAATAAACAGTGACCTCGCCTGGGGAGCTGTGCACGCTCACGGTGCACAGAGCAGGTAGCCGGCGCATGAACTCACCCCGAATCGGCGTGACGGCAGCAACTGAAACTCGAGCGCGCAGAAAAACAAACAGCGGCGCCGGAGAAGACCGGCGTCTCTGTTCACTTCAATAAACCTGGCCCTCCACGTACACAGAAGAGCGGTGCATCGGAGCAATCCGCTCACACCTACCGTAGCAGGACGACTAATGAGGCGTTTCGTCGGGTAGTGTTTGTGTAGCTACTGCGTGCAATACGCCGAAGCAGGCATGGATCTTGTCGGTCTGCGTCGCCTGCGATGCTTCACTGTATCGAATCGGCCCGGTATGCGTCTAATCCTGAATGCCGTGGGCCGGCTTTGCCGCTGAGCGACTGAGCGCCAGGTGAGCAGGGGAGGGGGAGCGGACGGGTATCGATCCCGCCCGCACCGCGCGCGAGGGGCCGATATTGACCACCATACTCCGCCGGCACCGCCCGAACGCCCTCCGCTGCCACCGCCCGCCGGCACCGCTCTCTGCCGGCACCGCCCGCCGGCACCGCTCTCTGAACTGTCTGCACAGAGGACGACCGGCGGCCGAACTCGTGGACGAGATCAACACAGACTGCCCCGGGGTCGGGACAAAAAGCGAACACGTTGAAAGTTCTGACGAACCCGGTGGGTATCTGGAGCGCTCCCGACGCAGGCGATCGATCGACAGAGAAAAGTCCGACAGTGCAGAATTTAACCTTCTGATGATAGCCAATAGGGACTACAAACTGTGGCTACAGTGCAGTGGTGAGCGGAACTGCCCTGTCAGCATGCCGAGAGGCTTCGCCGCTCCCCAGTCATTATTCTACAGGGGATGAATGGGCTCATCTCAGCGCGGCGTGGATTCCGCCACTCCCCGGGGCGACCCCGATATCGCAGGGGAATAATGGGTATCGCTCGCTCTGTGCCCAGGACTGAGGAACCGCTGCTCCCTATCAAACGCCGCGCCGCCGCAGGTCGGGTCAGGTCGTGACGCCTCGCCCCGTGACGGGTCAGGTCGTGACGCCTCACCCTGTGATGACGCAGCTGTGATCCCTTCAAATACACCGCTCATGGCACATGGCCGGACGGACCCAGGGGCCTGCAGGGACTGGGGCCGCGCACGGCGCACGGTGCGACACACGACACAGGGACACACTGCGCGACATTTAAGGCGCGATCGGCCGGAGCCCGACGCACCCTGCACTAAGCAGACACGACGCATGCTGATTTCATTCATCGTGAGTCTGACCGCACGTGCGCTCCCTGACCATGTGTCGCCCCCGCAGTGTGTCTTACAAGTGATAGCGGCACACTGCATAGATTTGGTACTGGGGAAGGTAGCGCCATTTCGCGACCAAAATGCATGTAAAGACATTAGAAAGTATGCAAAAATACATCTCTTCACCGAGTAAATTGTAAAATTGTGAGGTACCATAGGATTCAGAGGTATAACCTTTCTACCTTTTCAGCTTGATGTAACTATAGGACCTGTCCACGTTCTGTAAGAAACGCTCAGGGAAAATACCACCGTTGGCACTCATAGGCACGTTCCTAGCCTTGTCAGCACTCACAGTTCGAGGACGAGGATGACGTAGACGTCGTTGTCGAACACCTCGTGCAGACTGATGACGTTTTGGTGCGCCATCTTCATCAGCAGGTCCACCTCCTGCTGGATGTCCGCCATCGGCTGGCCGCGCCTCGACGACGCCACGCGACGCTTCCGAATGAACTTGGCTGCGAACTCGGTGGCTGATGATTTCTCCCGACAGCGGCGCACCACCGCAAACTGGCCGCTGCAACGGAGAGGGAGGCGTGTCAAAGAGGTGGCGAGGGCGTTCTGTGAAGAAGTCAGGGACTGCAAGGTGTGAGCGAGACGTGAGGTAGTCAGACAGTTGACAGAGTCGCCAGGAGTGCAGGGAGCTTCACGGCCACTGAAGAAGTGACCGGGATGGAGATGGGATCTGGTAGTCACCTAGTCTGTCCGGGGCTGGTTGTCGCTTGGAATTCTTCTGTGTGTCTCAAGCCGTACAGCACCAAAAGGGCTCACCGGCGCAGTGTACTGGAATACATTCACAGGATTTGCTATTCAGATATGATGAACGGTCTCGTCCACCCTATACATGTCTGACATGTCGCACCAAATCAATCGACAAAACAGTCGGTGGTCATCGCTTATGGTGCGTGTAGGTGGTCGGCAAAGTGCCTCACAATGGTGCATAAATTACCAAGACCATCCCGAGAATTGCAAGTCAAGACCATGGACGCATCTTCAGAAGCTTTCAGAGTACAGGGTTGTTTCAAAAGCTAGCACTCTGAGTTCAAATGCACTCAAGCATAGTGGAACCTTGTTGCATGGGGCACCCACGTCCCACAGGCAACAGAGAGCATGGATGTCAAAACCTCTCGTCATGTTTGATACCAAAGATGGGGGTTATCGCGATATTTTATCGCGATACTTGATCGCGATAAATGTTTTCTGTTATCGGTTATCGGATATATTTTTTCCCGTGTTATCAACTTATCGGTATCGCCAATACCTTTGTTTCCGACTCAGCGATAAACGATAAAATGCAAATTTGTCATTGCATTAGTTAAATTACTAAATTCAATTAACTTGTATTACTATTTAAAGGGCAAATCCAAACCGTCGCAACGCGCTAAACTCAAAAACTCTTGCTGCGAAGCGGCTAATCCCTCTGTGTGACAACGTGCCACCGACTGCTCGCGACTCAAAGTTGATGAACAGAAACGGGACGGGCGCTGACATGACCTTGACACAGAAAGCCGCACCGTTCATCATTACCGCGTCACAAATACATCCCGTGCGCCACAACTCGCCGCAGTCACATCGCCACACACTGGCACACGGTAAACGCCACGCCGCAAATGTCTCCCGCTTCATAAACGCCACTTGCTGAATGCAGCGCGACCGTCTGCGCCGCCACCGAGGGCGCCGTAAAGCATCGGAGGGCCGTCTGCCACGGCCAGCCGGACAGCTGACGGATTTAGAGGCGCGTGCAACTGTCCCCTTCGCCTCATTTGGCGCGGCGGCTTGTCTGCGGAGTGCTGTGGTATGCGGCAGGCGCGCCTTGGGCTCGAGAGGAAGACCCGGAAGGATGTCGCCCGAAGGAGGTGGTCGCGGCGCGCCGGAAGGTGGCGCAACGTTTCCAGTTGGAGCGCCATAGCGCGGAAGAACTTCGTTGCCTGGATGTGGGTCGCATCATTTATAGCGTTGCTGGTAGTTGTGACTGCAATGTTTCAGGAGCTTGGCTCAGTGTTTTAGTCTGATAAACAGCGACATGCTCTTGAGGGAAGAGTTAAATATAAAACAAAGTGTCGGCCCGTCTCCTTTAATGATCTTTGGAATGATACGAGGTGGTACCCGTGTACACGTGTACACCCACCCATGCAACAGTAGAGACAAAACTATTATTATATTCAAATGTTTCGCCGCATGCAGTCACTTTCACTGCCACTTGATCTCCCCATGCAGTCCTGAGTGGTTGGCTGTCACGGTGGTCCTCGTCTGGCCCATTAGGATCCACCATAACACCCGTCTACCCGTCTCATGACATAAGCCTATGTCACCACAGCCGGTTTGACACAGCGGATCAAAGCCGCCGTGTGCTGCCGTTGCAGCCACCGCCGGCTGATGTGCGCAGTGAAGGCTGGAAAGTGGAGTGCAGCGCTGAGGCTGTGTGAGATGCTTTAACCCGGAGGAGTATAGGAAAGATGATAGTTTAGAGCAGGAGAAAGAAGAGCGAGTTGGTGAAAAATGAGTCTCAGAGCCGGCTTTGTTAAACTACCTGCCGCCCCTCCAGGCCGTCAACGGACCGTTCAGGTGAAGCAGGTGGGTTGACACCGCAAGGTATCCACCGGTGAGAAGTAGAAGGAAAGATAGATGGCGCAGAGTGAAGAAAAGGGAGACAAGGTCGCGAGGGTACAAGAAAGGGGGTGGGGGCGTGGAAGGAGAGTTAGAGGGGCGGGGAAGGAAGAGTTAGAGGGCGGGGAAGGAGAGTTAGCAGGGGCGGGAAGGAGAGAGTAGAGGGCCGGGAAGGAGAGTTAGAGGGGCGGGGAAGAAGATCTAGAGGGGCGGGGAAGCGAGAGTTAGAGGGGCGGGGAAGAGAGTTAGAGGGCGGGGAAGGAGAGTTAGAGGGGCGGAAGGATGAGTTAGAGGGGCGGGGAAGGAGAGATAGAGGGGCGGGGAAGGAGAGTTAGAGGGCGGGGCAAGAGAGTTAAGGGGCGGGGAAGGAGAGCTAGAGGGGCGGGGAAGGAGAGTTAGAGGGGCGGGGAAAGGAGAGATAGAGGGGCGGGGAAGGGAGTTAGGGGCGGGGAAGAAGATCTAAGAGGGGCGGGGAAGGATGAGTTAGAAGGGCGGGGAAGGAGAGTTAGAGGGGGGGGAAGGAGAGGCTAGAGGGGCCGGGGAAGGAGAGTTAGAAGGGGCGGGGAAGGAGAGTTAGAGGGGCGGGGAAGAAGATCTAGAGGGGGGAAGGAGAGTTTAGAGGGGGGAAGGAGAGATAGAGGGGCGGGGAAGGAGAACTTAGAGGGCGGGGAAGAAGATCTACGAGGGGCGGGGAAGAGAGTTAGAGGGCGGGGAAGGAGAAGTTAGAGGGCCGGGAAAGGAGGCTAGAGGGCGGGGAAGGAGAAGTTAAGAAGGGGCGGGAAGAAGAGCTTGAGGGGCGGGGAAGAGAGTTAGAGGGGCGGGAAGGAGGTTAGAGGGGCGGGGGAAGAAGTCTAGAGGGGCGGGGAATGGAGAGTTAGAGGGCGGGGAGCGAGAAATAGAGGGCGGGAAGAAGAGCTAGAGGGCGGGAAGGAGAGTTAGAGGGGCCGGGAAGGAGACTTGAGGGCGGGGAAGGAGAGCGTAGAGGGGCGGGGAAGGAGAGGTTGAGGGGCGGGGAAGGAGATGTTAGAGCGGGGGAGGAGAGCTAGAGGGGCGGGAAGGAGAGTTAGAGGGGCGGGGAGGAGAGTTAAGGAGGGGCGGGAAGAAGATCAGAGTGGCGGGGAAGGAGAGGTTAGAGGGGCGGGGAAGGAGAGTTAGAGGGGCGGGGAAGGACAGTTAGAGGGGCGGGGAAGGAGAGTTAGAGGGGCGGGGAAGGAGAGCTAGAAGGGCGGGGGGAAGGAGAGTTAGAGGGGCGGGGAAGATAGAGCTTGAGGGCGGGGAAGGAGATTTAAGAGGGGCGGTGGAAGGAAGTTAGAGGGGCGCGCGGAAGAAGATCTAGAGGGGCGGGGAAGGAGGTTAGAGGGGCGGGGAAGGAGAGATAGAGGGGCGGGGAAGTAAGAGCTAAAGAGGGGCGGGGAAGGAGGAGTTAAGGGGCGGGGAAGGAGAGATTGAGGGGCCGGGGAAGGAGAGCTAGAGGGGCGGGCGACGGATGAGTTTAGCAGGGGCGGGGGAACGGAGAGTTTTTAGAAGGGAGGGGGAGGAGAGCTAGAGGGGGCGGGGGAAGGCGAGTTAGGAGGGGCGGGGGAAGGAGAGTTAGAGGGCGGGAAGAAGATCTAGAGGGATGGCGGGGAAGGAGAGTTTAGAGGGGCGGGGAAGGGCAGCTTTTAGCCGGGGAGTGGGAAGAAGAGCTAGAGGGGCGGGGAAGGAGAGTTAGAGGGACGCGGGATAGAAAGATCTAGAGGGCGGGGAAGGAGAGTTAGAGGGCGGGGAAGGAGAGTAGAGGGGGGGAAGGAGGTGAGGGGCGGGGAAGAAATCTAGAGGGGCGGGTAAGGAGAGTTAGAGGGGGCGGGGAAGGAGAGCTAGAGGGCGGGGAAGGAGAGTGGGGGCGGGGAAGAAGATTGACCGCCGCCGGCGGGGAAGGAGAGTTAGAGGGGCGGGGAAGGACAGTTAGAGGGGCGGGGAAGGAGAGTTAGAGGGGCGGGGAAGGAGAGCTAGAAGGGCGGAGGGGAGAAACAACCAAGAAACAACTGTGATCGGGGAGGCGGGAGACAAGGGACAGGATATTGGCCAGCACCAATTCTATTATAAGTGCCGGCACAATACCAAAGGGAGGTAGGGCGGGTAAAAACTACTTTAAGAAAAGCGTGTTTATAAGCATCGACGCAGAGCGGAGCTTGCCGCCGACGGGGATCCTGTCCTGCTGCCACCCAGAGATGGACCCCTGCGACAGAGAGTCACGTCACACGTCACCCGGCGTCACGGTGGTGACGTGACGTCACGGTGGTGACGTGACGGGGACTGACGATTATACGTCACGCATGGGGAGAGGCGATTCATGAGCGGTAGATGAGACGGAGCCGATGCGTCAGTCATAGCACGAGAGGACAAACGGTGTGTGGCGTGTGAGTGTTTAATTGTCTCGCACCCTGCTTCTCTCAGGTGTGTTTCCCAGCACTTATCGCCAGCCTTTCATCAGTGCCATTTGCGGCTGTCCTACAGCAATCAGAGTAATAATACAGCATGAAAGTAATGTCCCTTGTTCGGCTGACAAGCGCTTGATAAAGTGGCTCATTATTCGCAATTTTGTTATTAAAATGGTGTCTCAGCCGCTGAGCGAGAAGTTGTTGATGAAAGGTAGCGGAGTACGTCTTGTGACAGCACACTCGCCACCTTTCCCAGGCCGTCGGGTACGCGAATCCCGCCTTGCTGTCATGCATTCCTTGCTGGGTCGCCAGAGATGGGGTATCCAGCGCCCATGACCCATTTGGACTGCCTGTCCGTGTCTGTCGGGTCCACATGACAAATGACACTGCGCGGCGACACAGGTCACCCGGACACCGCCGGGGCCACCCGTGCCTCGGACACCGCCCTCGCGACGAACGGGGTCGATCAGGGGGTCAGCGGGTGGCAGCCGGCGCCGAGGTGTCGCGTCGCGGGCGGCGGTCCTGTCGCGGCCGCGCCGTGAATCAATAACCGCCGGGCGACGGGACCTCGGTGACCATCGGCCACGCGCTGGCCGATGGTCACCGAGGTCCGAGACCGCCGTCCAGTCCGATCAGGGATCTCAATAATAAATAGTCCGGCTCGGTTTGGTCACGGGCAGGACGCGGCGGCGTGGGGAGCGGTCACGTCGGAGCCAGCGGGGACGCCTGCTGACTCACTGGGAGTTCAGAGAGGCCCCCGCAGTCAGTGCCGCCCTGTCCGGGGTGCTCGCCGCCGCGGCCCGGCACCCGTTTCTCGTGGGAGGCCCGCAGTCAGTGCCGCCCTGTCCGGGGTGCTCGCCGCCGCGGCCCGGCACCCGTTTCTCGGTGGGAGGCCCCCGCAGTCAGTGCCGCCCTGTCCGGGGTGCTCGCCGCCGCGGCCCGGCACCCGTTTCTCGGTGGGAGGCCCTGCAGTCAGTGCCGCCCTGTCCGGGGTGCTCGCCGCCGCGGCCCGGCACCCGTTTCTCGGTGGGAGGCCCCGCAGTCAGTGCCGCCCTGTCCGGGGTGCTCGCCGCCGCGGCCCGGCACCCGTTTCTCGTGGGATAGGCTGCAAGTCATGCCGGCCCTGTCCGGGGTGCTCGCCGCCGGGCCCGGCACCCGTTTTCTCGGTGGGAGGCCCTGCAGTCAGTGACGCCCTGTCCGGGGTGGCTCGCCGCCGCGGCCCGGCACCCGTTTCTCGGTGGGAGGCCCCGCATCGGTGCCGCCCTGTCCGGGGTGCTCGCCGCCGGGCCCGGCACCGCGTTTCTCGGTGGGAGGCCCCGCAGTCGTGCCGCCCTGTCCGGGGTGCTCGCCGCCGGGCCCGGCACCCGTTTCTGCGTGGGAGGCCCTGGTCAGTGCCGCCTGTCCGGGGTGCTCGCCGCCGCGGCCCGGCACCCGTTTCTCGTGGAGGCCTGCAGTCAGTTGCCCGCCCTGTCGGGGTGCTCGCCGCCGCGGCCCGGCCCAGTTTCTCGGTGGGAGGTCCTCCGCAGTCGGTGCGCCCTGTCCGGGGGTGCTCGCCGCCGCGGCCCGGCACCCGTTTTCTCGTGGGAGGCCCCCGCAGTCGTGCCGCCTGTCCGGGTGCTCGCCGCCGCGGCCGCCACCCGTTTTCTGTGGGAGGCCCTGAGTCAGTGCCGCCCTGTCCGGGGTGCTCGCCGCCGCGGCCGCGCACCGTTTTCTCGGTGGGAGGCCCTGCAGTCAGTGCCGCCCTGTCCGGGGGTGCTCGCCGCCGCGGCCCCGGCACCCGTTTCCCTCTGGTGGGAGGCCCTGCAGTCAGTGCCCGCCTGTCCGGGGTGCTCGCCGCCGCGGCCCGGCCCCGTTTCTCGGTGGGAGCCCGCAGTCGTGCCGCCCTGTCCGGGGCTGCTCGCCGCCGCGGCCGGCACCCGGTTTTCTCGGTGGGAGGCCCTGCAGTCAGTGCCGCCCTGTCCGGGGTGCTCGCCGCCGCGGCCCGGCACCGTTTTCTCGGTGGAGGCCTGCAGTCAGTGCCGCCCTGTCCGGGGTGCTCGGCCGCCGCGGCCCGGCACCGCGTTTCTCGGTGGGGAGGCCCTGCAGTCAGTGCGCCTGTCCGGGGTGCTCGCGCCGCGGCCCGCACCCGTTTCTCGTGGGAGGGCCCCCCTTGGCCAAAAGTCGTGCCGCCTGTCCGGGGTGCTCGCCGCCGCGGCCCGGCAACCCGTTTTCGTGGGAGGCCTGCATGTCAGTGCCGCCCTGTCCGGGGTGCTCGTCCGCGCGGCCCGGCACCCGTTTCTCGGTGGGGAGAGCCCTGCAGTCAGTGCCGCCCTGTCCCGGGGTGCTTCGCCGCCGCGGCCCGGCACCCGTTTCTCGGTGGGAGGCCCCGCAGTCGGTGCCACCCTGTCCGGGGTGCTGGCCGCCGCGGCCCGGCACCCGTTTCTCGACGGGAGGCTGCGATCGGACACGCTTCGAGCTTTGACAAATAGCCGCAATCACGACAGCGGCCGTTCCGAACGGCGGGGGGCGAGGAGCGCTTACCTGCAAATAATTGTTCTGATGTCGTGACAGGCTCGCCATTAGGTCAGCTAATCGCTGCTTTATTACGGGTATTACAGCACTTTTCTGCCGTGCTCACTTATCTTGTCGTCCCGTGCTGGCGGTGTTGCGCAACAGTGGGTCTCGGCGGCACGCCGGCACCACATGCCGCTGGTGCATGCCGGCATGGCTGGCATGGCCTCCGTCTGCCGCGCCGCTGCAATACGCGGCTGACGGCGGCCCACGAGATGGACGACCGCTGAGGGGTGCTTAGCTAGCGGTGCCGGTGGGAGCACCAAACCATGGAGTGGGGGTCGTCTTGCCGATTGGTGGCTATTGTTGAGGTTTAGACAATCGTTTTGTGGTGAAACACTTCACGAGGCAAACGTTTGCGGTCCATTTCGTGTGACTTAATTTTATTATAAAGCGACACTCGCCTAGCCACGAATTCGGGGAAATAGATGCCGGTTTCACTTTTTCCATTAAAACAAATATTTAACCAATCATTTTATGTGTAAATATATTCATTAAGAGTCAAGTTCCCAGACCACGCTGAACTTCCAATCTTCCCACATAATTTTCCTCCCAAATGTTCACCTATTCCCACTCATTGCCTCCCATTCCCATTCTGAAATGGGACTCCCGTGGAGAGCTGTATTTCGTGGGGCGGTAGATGGCCGAGCCAGACCGATACTCTGAGTGCGTCGGCGCCGACTGACGGCAACAAACGGCCGATTTAGCCCGTAATGGCCGCACCGATGGAACGCCGTGCAATTAGACGTGTGCCGAGGTAAATCTGATCAATAACGAAACGGCTGCGGCGGGCATTAGACGGGCCGNTTTTAACACATGTTTATGGGTTCGTTCATCGATTAGAACGCAAAAAATGTCCTAAGAACATGTTTTTCCCATACAAATTGAATAAAAAAAAGAAAAAAAAAGAAATGCAATTTTTACCTAATGATATACAGTAAAGGTGGTTAATTTTGTCTTTGAAAGGTTGTCACTAAGTCATTTTTGAAGATGTTGACTTCAAACTTGCTACACACATTCATTGGAATTATGTCAATTATAAATATTTCAGTTTTTTGAAAATTCGAATACTTTTTATACAAATTTAAAAAAATGTATTTGGATTTCTCAAAATTTGGAATTTCAGACAATTGAAAAAATCCGAGATAGCAGTTTGATAGCCCAACTTCTTACCTGTCGTTTGGTGTATAAATATTGAGTTTATCTCCAAAACTGTACTTTTGACAGCGTTTCCCGCAAACCCTCATTTTTCAACAAAAAACGCAGAACACGACGTCACTCTGACGTCAGAGTCCGACGTCACTCTGACGTCTGGTTGACCTATCATAGCCTTATCTTTTTCCATCGGGCAGAATGTATCAAATTGATTAGGAACAAGGTACTGAAAGTTTGGTGACGATACCCATGTTGGTTTAGGAGATATTGCAGAATAACGGGAGGGGGGCTATAAATAGCCCCCCCCCCAGTAACTCGCGGGTTAAGAGAGCGAGACACTTGACGTTGATACATACGCACTGCAAGACGGAGGAAATGGCACTCTAGTAGGCACGTGAAGCTACCCTTGAGTAGCATTCATACAAATGATATTTAACATACAAATCCTTCCTGTCTGCTCCAGGGTACCTTTCGTCGTTCGAAAGTCTAATTTGTGTAGTCATCAACAGGAACATAGCACTAGTGGTGTCAATCAGTCATTTTCTTAACCCGCGCCGGGCCGGTGCTCGGCGCCACCTTCCTCGGGCCGGGGGGGGGGGCGTTTCGACGCCCCCTCTACTTCGCTCCTTATGGGACATATGACATAAACCAAAACACCCCATTCAGAGAGTCGTCAAGAGGAGCGATTTCGAAACTATTTCAGATGAAAATTTTCTCAGGTCGATATTAGGGTCATCCAGAAGGTTATCAAAGTCAAATTTTCCAGATTTAGAAGATTAGCTCAAGATACTCCATTTATCTCGGAAACTATGTATTAGCTAGGACCCTCATAACGATTAAGACGCATTAGATAAGCTATTTTAAATTTGCAATCGCAACACCAGAGCCCTCAACATTTCATCTCAGGTCAATAGTTTTGGCGCCTCCGAGGTTCATCGAAAGCAAAAGGGCTATTTTTGCCACATGTTTTTCACGTTAATACTGTTACGTAAATGCGCATAGGAAAAGATTTTGACTAACGATCGTTTGTTTGCCTTGTCAAGTGCGCTTTCGAATCATGTATATGGTTACCAGGTTAGGTCAACCTAAAATTTGACCCAGGCCAAGGTCAAGTGGTGACTCCAATAAAGTCATGCTGTACATTGGAGAACGCGTCTTGAACGGAGATAAAACACACTGGTGCTCTTTTCAATTACTCTCATCTCAATTGTATCGAGAGGTTTATCTGAAATAGGTGTTTGGTGACTTAACATCGGATTGGACCTTCGTCTGACCCTGCTAGGGATAGCCAGAAGAAGACCTGCACCCCTCGGTCTCGAAGAATGGCCTGTAATAACATGATACAGAAAGGAATTGGGGCTGATATAATGCGTATCCTAGGAATTGGAAACATTTGAATATTTCCCCATTGACTTATAATGGAGAGTTCAGGAAAATGACCTGACCTAAGGTCACCGATATGAAAAATCCGAGATATACAAACTATAGGCAGTGATGCCCTCATGAAATCCTGTAAGTACGAAACCGATCACCAAAAAACTCTGGCTTTGGTAGGGCCGCACACTTTTTTGGAGGCAGGGTCACATGACCCGGCCTGGTGACTGGTACTGAAACCTGACATGACCTGAAGTATAGGAAAATAGAGAAAGGCTGTGCAAAAGATGAATGAACAGGTATTGGGAAATTGGCGGCGTAGCGCGCCGGGTTTTCCCGATATCCCGGAAAAACCTGAGGGGGGGGGGCGTCTAAACGCCCCCCCCGGCCCGGCGCGGGTTAATTCCGAATTTGTCCAAACACCGATTCCGTTTTTAAACGGTCATATGTATTTATTTGGACTTTTTTGCCATTCGGACCCAGGATCGCTCTTTAAGGATGGCTTGTCGTGAAAATCACTTGCTACTTTTTCACCAAAGAGAAAGTGTGCCACATTCACATCAAACTTACTTTTATTAATAAACCATAGGTAAGTATTGTACTGGATATTTTAGTACTGGATGATGATGATTTGGGTTTAAGGGCGCCTAAACTGTAAAGTTATGTGGCGCTTTAGTACTGGATATTTTACTTAATGCATAAATAGGAAATCATACACTGGATATTTTACTTTCTATATCAAACACTTATTTTCTGCTTTCGGACAAACTTCGGACAAACAATGATTTTCGGACAGTTTCATTCGGACAGCTGACTATGGTCAGGGACATCGGTCGGACATTGGACACATGTTGTAAATTGGCACCACAAGCCCAGCTGACCAACCACTGCATGCACTTATCATACGACCATAAGGACGTATCAAACTGAGTGGAAAGCGTGCCAAGGTCGTATCTGAGTCGCTCACTCAGCTGAGTTGAGCGCGTTCCTGAGTCGCTCACTCACCTGAGTTGAGCGCGTTCCAGAGTCGCTCACTCACCTGAGTTGAGCGCGTTCCTGAGTCGCTCACTCACCTGAGATGAGCGCGTTCCTGAGTCGCTCACTCACCTGAGTTGAGCGCGTTACCGAGTCGCTCACTCACCTCTGAGTTGAGCGCGTTCTGAGCACATGGTGCTGGAGTCTGAAAGTAGGATATAATGAAATCCCAGAGGATCTTCGATAAAGACTGCATGTTGGATCTTATCCCACTGGAACCCAACGACAAATTACAACAATTGGATCTTGGATCCGCAGTTGATCTTCGATTACATTTTGCAACGGATCTTGGATATATAAGGATCCATTATAAACAATGAAAATGGATCTTGATCCAACGGATCTCGGATCCGACAGGATTCCGACTGCATATTAATGACATAATTATAGTATTTATGAACAAATATCGAACTAAAAAGGCATGAACCACATGTGGTTGCATTAACACGAGAAAGGTACTGTCAATATACTTAAAAGATTCGGTTCGCGAAAATACACAAATGTTATAATGGCTGGATCTGGGAATCCCAGTGGGATCCGCAATGCAAAATGGTGCCTGCGATCTCGGATCCAGGCGGATCCGTCGACAAATATTGAAGACGGATCTTTGATCCTAGTGGATCCATCGACAATTTGTGAAAGGTGGATCTATGATCCCAGTGGATCTGGGATCCAGATCCCACAGATCAGATCCTCAGATCCGTTTTTTGAGGATCAGAAAAGCACAATGTCTGTTCCTGAGTCGCTCACTCACTCTGAGATGATGTGTGTTCCTGAGTCGCTCACTCACTGAGTTTGAGCGCGTTCCTGAGTCGCTCACTCACCTGAGTTGAGCGCGTTCCTGAGTCGCTCACTCATCTGAGTTGAGCGCGTTACCGAGTCGCTCACTCACCTGAGTTGAGCGCGTTCCTGAGTCGCTCACTCACCTGAGTTGGAGGCGTTCTGAGTCCGCCACTCACACTGAAGTTGAGCGCGTTCCTGAGTCGCATCACTCAGCCTGAGTTGATCGGTTCCTGAGTCGCTCACTCAACCTGAGTTGAGCGGGTTCCTGAGTCGCTCACTCACCTGAAGTTGATCGGTTCCTGAGTTTGATCGCGTTCCTGAGTCGCTCACTCACCTGAGTTGAGCGCGTTCCTCGTCGCTCACTCACCTGAAATGAAGCGCGGTTCCTGAGTCGCTCACTCCACCTGAGTGGAGCGCGGTCCTGAGTCGCTCACTCACTCTGGAGTTGAGTGCGTTCCTGAGTCGCTCACTCCGCTGAGTTGAGCGCGTTCCTGAGTCGCTCACTCACCTGAGTTGAGCGCGTTCCTGAGTCGCTCACTCACCTGAGTTGAGCGCGTTCCTTCGAGTCGCTCACTCACCTGAGTTAGCGCGGTTCCTGAGTCGCTCACTCACAGCGTGAGTTGAGCGCGTTCCGGAGTCGCTCACTCACCTGAAGTTGAGTGCGTTCCTGAGTCGCTCACTCACACTGAGTTGAGCGCGTTCTGGGTCGCTCACTCACCTGAGTTGAGCGCGTTCCTGCAGTCGCTGCACTCACCTGAGTTGAGCGCGTTCCTGAGTCGCTCACTCACCTGAGTTGAGCGCGTTCCTGAGTCGCTCGATATCGGGCAGTGAGTCGGAGTCGGCCGGCACGCTCTCCGAGTCGCCGTCAGCTGACAGCGTACACTGACTCGATCGCTCCCTGCAGAAGTCACACAGCAGTCAGTCAAACCCGCACAACAGGAATATTGTGCCGCTGCTTCGGATGAGCGAGTGCATTTGTGACGTCATATATTTCCACATACGTTTGTTTATTGGGGTTTTCGGGCGCGCCGACAACTAAGGTCAATTTGCGCCCATTTCCACATACGTTGGTGTCCATTCCGTTATGTACGCCGCTCATGAGTTCCTGCTGCAATTGTTTGTCAGTTGCATAGTTACCCCAACACACTGTTCAACTGAAGGTACTGACCTGTTTTTGTGCTTGGTCCAGTCCAGATCACGCATGAGCATCCCGCAGACGGCCATATTGAGGAAGATTCCAGACAGAATCAACAGCGAACCGCGCCACCCGTACTCCTGAAACCGACACAGACGTAGGCGTACGTAGGCATCAGACGTAAAAACGCGTAGATGAACGTAAATATCGGAAACAAACGTATAAATAAACGTAGACAATAGATATAAAAACGTCGCCGTCATATCAAATTCAAAACTGCTCTAAGATGGCCAGTTCACTGTCAACATATACATCGACGAGTAAAACGCACATACTGTCTGTCCACCTCTTGATAGACCCAGCGAGCAAAGAGGAACGGAGCAGGGGACGACTGTGGTGATCACGTTGCGTTTGACGACCAATGGGAGGCACCGCTCGAAAGCTTAGAAATCCAACCGCAAGATGTCACTAAAATCGGTCGGGCCATTTGCGCGGCGGCTTATCCCAGCGTTTGATCGTGGCCGAGCCTTCTTTGGGCCCTGGTGGGCCTTCGTAAGGCCCGATCGGCATTAAATTTCACACGTCACCGTTTTCGACCAGCAAGCGTCGATTGGTGAAGGTTCCGAGTCGCTATCTCTAATAGATTCGGAGTTTCAGCGTGGCATTAGCCATTTTGAATCTTCTCTGGGCCCTGGTCGGCCTTCTTTGGTCCCGATCGGTATGAGAGGCGAAACGGCACCGTTTCCAACCGGCGTGCGTCGATTGGTATAGGTCCCGAGTCGCTATCTCCGATAGATTAAGTTTCAGCGTGGCAGTAGCGTTTTTGACTGTTCTCTGGGCCCGTGTGGGGCTTCTTTGTGCCCGATTTGTATGAAAGACTATCGAGCACTGTTTCCGACCACGCCGCGTCGATTGGCGAAGGTCGCGAGTCGCTTTCTCTGATAGGTCCTGAGTTTCAGCGTGGCAGTGGCGTTTTCGAATCTTCTTTGGGCCTTCTTTGGGCCCGATCGGTAAGAAAGGCTCCACGGCACCCCTACAAGAACGTAGCTTTCGAATGGTGAAAGAATGAAGTCTCTAGTTTATTTAGTTCCAGTCTCTAGTTTATTTAGTTCCAGAGTCTCAGAGCGAGGTAGTGAACTTTGGCAATGCAATCTATCTATCTATCTAAATCCCCGCACACCGTTATCGGCCCGAACGACGTTGGCGCCGCCTGGTGGTAAAAATAACGCGGTGCCTCCCATTGACTTAGCGACCTGATACCACCTCTGGCAGTATTGGAGCTTTACAGTGGCGTCACTGTCTTCATTTGCCGCCGGGGTTTGTCACGCTGACCAAAAGCGGGGGGGGGATGATCTCGCCAGTAGCCAGTATCGAACCCATGCGAGCTCGAGTCTCTCGTGCGAGTATGTTGCCATGTTGTGTGAGAAGCCATGCCACAACAAGCCATGTTGTGTGACTTCGCACATAAATGATTCATCCTGTCGGCGATCATGTGCAATACATAAATAAACAAATAAACAAAACTGATTTATATGCGATATTGACACCCAATACAACAGCATAGTGATTTAATCCACTCCAAGCTGAGCGCTCCACCTTCTGTCACTGAGTCACCCAGACCCCTGAGCCGGCCTCTCCTTAGCTTCACGGACCTGCAGCAGGTGCTGCTGCACTGACCTGCAGCAGTGCTGCTGCACTGACCTGCAGCAGGTGCTCTCACGACCTGCAGCAGGTGCTGCCTTGCACTTACCGCCAGCAGGTTGGCTGCGCACTGACCTTGCAGGCAGTGCTGCTGCCACTGACCTGCAGCAGGTGCTTGCTTCACTACCTGCGCAGATGCTGCTGCACTACCTGCACATGCCCTTCACTACTGCAAGCAGTGCTGCTGCCACTGACCTGCAGCAGTGCTGCTGCACTGACCTGCAGCGGTTGCTGCTTCACTGACCTGCAGCAGGTGCTGCTTCACTGACCTGCCAGCAAGTTGCTGCTTGCACTACCTGCAGCAGGTGCTGCTTCACGACCTGCAGCAGTGCTGCTGCATACCTGCAGCAGTGCCGCTTCACGACCCAGCAGGTCTCGTGCACTGACCTGCAGCAGGTGCTGCTTCACTGAACAGTGCAAGCATGCTCTGCACTGACCTGCCAGCAGTGTCTGCACTGACCTTGCATCAGGTGCTTGCTTTCCACTGCACTGACCTCAGCAGTGCTTGCTTCCCACGACCTGCAAGCAGTGCTGCCTGCACTGACTTGCAGCAAGTGCCGCTTCACTGACCTGCAGCAGTCTGCTTCACTTACCTGCAGATTGCTGCTTCACTGACCTGCAGCAGTGCTTGCGCCCACTGACCTGCAGCAGGTATTCACCACGGCGAACAGGAAGTACCCACTCCGGTGCCGCACACGTGATCCGGGCCAGGGAGCGACGCCGCTCGAAGTAGTAGGCTACAATCACCACTGCCGAGACGTAGCAAACGGATAGACCTGCAGGCGGACACGGGGTACAGAGCGTCAACATACCGACAGGCATGCCGACATTGACAGCACAGGGACGGAAGTGGTGATACACGGCAGCAGGATAGCGACGCCGACAGTGCTACCGGTAATTATGGCCGTCAGAAGCGGGGCACGGAAACGCGTCTCCCCTCCCAACATTTTCGGATTTTAACTACGCCATTAGCTTTGCAAGAAAATAATCGACTTGAAAATGCATGTGCCCCCACTCCCCTAATAAACTTTCGGAAGGTGGCGACGCCATTGTCGGCAATTATAACCTAACAAAATGTCCGCTGCGAGTGGGCAGATACAAAATTTCCCCCTCACAGATTTTCTCAACAACTAAAAAACTATGATAGACATCGACGCAAAACTTACAGTACCTTATGTTGCATCAATTATACGTATGTGCATACGATTTCGATAAAATTCGTTTAGTACCTCAACACGCACACTGAGAGGGGTATGCCACTAACGCGCACTGGAGAGGGGGGCACTTAAGCCCCCCCCGGAGTTCTCAGAAAGTGTTAGAGCTAGAACATTCAAACTTTACAGTAGCTAGTATATGGATGATCTACATTTGCTAAAAATTTGGTGACCTTAGTCCAATATACTAAAGGTAAAACGAGGTCACAAAAGTTTAAATCGGCCAAAGTGTCACCTTTTGAAATTCGACCTCTGTACGTCACAGCGGCAACAACTTGGCCATCTCAACTCAAATATTATGTTTGAGGATGTGAACATTGACATTGGCTACCAAATATCATTTAATCATTGCCTGAAAATTCGCCTTAAAAACCCGACCCGACCCCAAGAGTGGCTAAAGTTAGCCGATTCCGGCTAACTTGAGCCTACGTATATTTTTATTTTAATAATAACTTTGTAATGCACAGAATCTCAACACTGTAACAACCATGAAATAGCACCAGACAGTCCTATCAATTTGGCTTCAGACAAATACTTCAGACACTATTTATGGCCTCGACAAAAAAAAACAAAAAAACAAGGGCACACTGAAACGTCCACAAAAGCATGCAGTTACCCTAAATGATGGGTTATGCGGTAGAATGCCACAGTGCAGGGTGAACAATGGCTAAATATTAACAAGAAAACGATATGGCAGACCTCTTATATTACCATCATGCATTCACTAACAAAAACAGGCCAAACAAAAGCAAACGTACATGTTCGTACGAAAACAGCACTGCCATTCACATCACCAAGCCGCAACATTGACAGATATACGAATACTACACGGCCACCCGCTATACGAGCATGTCTTTTAGTTTACCCCAGAAGGCATTAGTCAGATACCGCCTACCGGTGGGTTTAATAATACATAATCGGCTTAAAGTACACACCCCGATTGTCACTTACACTCACGTGAGCATAACACATCCTACACACGCGCATGCACAATGCACATTAAGCAACTGTGCGTCATGACAGATGATAGACGATATCGATTAATTAATTATATGTACAGTTGGTATGCTGACACCAACAACACCCAGGAGGGTGGCAGGCAGGCAGCAGCAGCCAGAAACGCCGACACGGCTCTCACAGTTCGTGTACACCCGTCATCGGAAAATCATAAGAAACAGAAGCAATGAAACTCGGGTAGGCACAGCCACATCGTATGCGGAGGCTATATATTCCAGCAGGTCATGCGCGCTAAAGCCCTATACATCATCCTCTGTCAATAGCCCTCGCATGGCCAAAGCCATGTATAACACATTCTAGCCGTAATCCGGTTCCACCTGTACCTACGTCGCATTCACGGCATAATGAAAAACCCATTGGCATTTATGTTCGCTGTGAGCAGACGCCACCATATGCCTTTTTTGTTTGTTGGGGCTTTAGGGCGCGTCGACTGCTAAGGTCACTTTGCGCCCATATGCCATATTGCCACCATATGCCAAAATCGGAGCGCTTTCGCTGCGCTTCGGCCCGGTGTCCGCTCTCTACACGAAACTAACGTCTGTCGTCTGTAACGTCTGTCGTCTGTCGTCTGTCGTCTGTATAACAAGCAGTCACGGAAAGCGTCAGCATTATAGTGTATAGTGTCCGGCTCTGGGTATTGTTGAGGACATGGGTGTAACTTTGTATGTGGTTGGTGTGGAAACTGGAAAGCTCCACACCAGCATGACAATTTGTGTAACAAAATTCACACCAACTTATTGTAGGAGAGATGCAATTGTCATCCAAGCTTTTGGTGTGACCGTGAGTACATTTAGACTGTCCGTTTATTAAAAACAATTATTTTTTGCACCATTTAAAAGACAAGTGGACGAAATTCGTGAAGTAAAACAAAAATGCGTCAATGACAATCCACACCCAACTTTGAAAACGTTTCTGCACCCAACTTGAGGAGACCGTGGTCGAAATAGCTATGCTGTGAGTGTGCAAACTGATGCAAAGCAACGATTCCACTAATCGGTCGTATGAAATATCCACTGGCGGATTCAAGGAGAGGGGGTAGGCAAAAGGGCCATGCTTCACCAAAACCACTTGAAATCGGACTGAAAGCCTGACACATTTCCCGATTTTAATTTTAAGTATAAACGACTCGCACAATACACAAGTTACTACACGACACGACTCACACAAGACTCACACAAGTTCGTTTTAAAAACCAGCTATTTTAATGCATCCGGAATCAAAATCCGAATACTTCTTAGAATAGTGTGAGGAGTGTTTGGGAATTTGGCCTCCAAAAGCCAGCCATTCTGCCATTCTGGGCCGCGCGGGTTGGAAACATTCGTACGACACAACCGCCTAAGCAGACGGGCTGGTGTGTTACTGGAGTGTTACATGACATCGGCAGGCGGCAGACATGCGGACAAGCGGTCAAACACCAACAAGAGCCACTGATACAACATCCCATATACCGCAGCGGCGCAGCACGATACTAATAATCATCGTCGCCAAGTGACCTCTCTTGAGTTTGACTCCCCTGGTGTATTGTATTGTGTTGCTTTGCAGCCTTAGGTTTCGCTAACATTCATTACATCCATAAGCCGCCCGACTGTTTATTTGTGTCTAGTGTGAGCAGTTCCAATATTGTGTTCCATGAGGCAATGAGGCATGGACTGAAATGTCTGAAGCATGCTTAGCCAAAACAAATAGTCGGGTAAGCGCTTTTTTAATGCAATGGCTACCTATATGTGCTTTTTATATAAATGCACGAGTGGTAAATGTTGAATACGAGGGCTGTTCAAATAAGTAAGTAAATGTGCAATAACTCAATACTTTAAGTATAGAGAAAAAAGAATAAAACTGACGAGAACTATGAACAATTGCCTAACAAAGTCCTTATTCTGCGTTTTTCCTCATAAACAATTTGTTTTCAAAACACGGCATCATGGAGAAATTGATGAAGCAGCGTTCCGTTTTCGAATTTGCTGTCCTGGCCGGCGAAAATTCACCAGCCAAAATTTGGGCAAAACTCCGCGAAGTTGATAATGAGGACACAATGGCTTTAGCAAATGTTTGGCAGTGGATTCAGCGGTTCAAAAAAGTAAACAATAGCATAAGACAAGACTCGATCTGGAAGACCAGTGACCGTCGCCACACCTGAAACGGCCCAGAAGGATGGTGGAAGACGGCGTTGCTGGGGCGATTCCTCACCCGCCGTACAGACCTGATCTGATGGCGTCAGTCCTCCAATTGTTTGGTCCACTGAAGAACTTCCTTCACGGTAAGGGCTTTGCGATTGATGAGGAATTAAAGATGACTGAAAATAAGGTGCAGGATCACCGGCAAGAAGTTTTTCGGGCGGGATTTCGGCGTTGGGTGGAGCGATGGGAGAAGTGCGTCTGTTAAACGGTGAGCTGGGTGGAGAAACAAGTTGTGGAGGCCTAGGAAGCTGGATGAGGAAAATATGGTCACAAACGAGACGAGCCATTTGTAGCAGGAGATTTCAGGATCAATTTGTGTTTTACCCATGTCGTTTTCAACCAAAATTTGACTGAAATACAGATGATTTTACGTTACTTATTGAACAGCCCTCGTAGTTTTGGGACATACATACATATTTGTCCTACTAACCGGCATTAATTTATTTCAGCAACGGAGCTGGACTCGATCGTTAAAAGTGTGAACATAGGTACTTACTGCTGGAGAGGACACAAATTCATCAGTGGCAATATAGCACATTGCTATTCATCATCTCAAATCATTATTTATTACAGGTGTTCCTGTTAAAAGTTAAGAATTGAAGATACGCCTGTTCAAGAGTAGAAAACAAAAAACATCGAGTATAATGCAAACGGAGTATATAAATAAATAGTCGCAACGTACTACCATGTGGCAGGTTGTCTTATTATAGCCCAAACACAGCGTCGTTCAGCGAAGTCGGACACCGATCGATTCCAAACATGCAGCCCTAACCGTGCGAACTGCCCATCACTTGTGCGACAAAGCACCACGCAGGTGTGTGACAATGTACCGCACAGCCATCAATTACCCCTCACATACGTACGCCACTTTTGACAAGATGGGTATCCATCCACAGTCCACACCCACCTGCGCCAATAACACAGTGACAGGCCTGGATGGATATCGTTCTGAGGCATTGGTAAGTGACTTGTCGGTGCTGTTTTCGGGACCTTTTTTCTGCTAGAATGGGTAGTATTTCTTATTCATGGGAAATTACATGATATAAAGAAGGTCTGTGAAAGAGTCATTAAAAGTGGCTGAGTCTGGACTTCATAGATGTAGAAACAGTGATTCACTAAACTTTCGGCCTGTTTCTGCTAAAAGCCTTTCTTTTCTGAAGGAATCGTGGGTGGCAAAAGGTTCGCAAAGCCGAGAAGAGCTAAATATGCAAAGAAATCATGCAAAGGGGCATTGTGTTTCTCTCGAAACGAGATCAAAATTGCACCGCCTCCCCCCATGCACTTTCCGTGACGTTCCTACCTCCATCCCTGTGGAATATAGTTTCGACTAGACTTGATATACAGCTTTGACAACAAATAGTCAATCACAAGACATTAAGGGAGGAACTCTTTCGGCACAGTGAGCTCTTCCGGTTGTATTCTGGTTAACGAATTCTAGAGGCATAGTTAAGACCCAGTGGCAGCATTATGTCCTCCCACGCGAACGTAGGCGTGCGCACACACGCACACGCAATAATAAATTGTCGTTCGCACAGCGCCTGGCTAGGTGCCCACGGCCTCAAAATCGATTCCAATATGCAGGGGTCAACAACAATGATTTATACTTGGATGAAGCCTGAAGTTCAAGCATGATTGTCTACACCATATACGCAGAACGGATTAATAAACGTAAAATACTCAACAAATCATTTTCAAAACAAACACATCATTAGCTCCTCAAAATGAGGGTATACGTCGTGCCGCAATTTACAATCGTGGCTTGTAAATTGTGCTCCTTAGTTTCGTCCAAAAATAACAAGAAAGACCGGGTAAATGAAATATGAAGAGCGTGAGACATTAAACATTGGGTCGAAGGGCAATGCACACTTCAAAATTTAGCACAAATGACTAATTACGAAACAGTTCACCATATAAAAAACGACAAAAATATAATAAATTATTTAGAGAGGCTAGAAATGAATGGTCATGTTACTAGTAATCCTTATAAGTATATAATATTTACGCGAAAAAAATTATAATGTCAGTTATATGGTTCAAACTCAGATTTTTATCAGCGAAATCAGTTCGCTTAGAAGCACGCAATGTCTTAATAACGTCATCAATTTAGTGAGGGACCGAGGCGTATGCAAGCCAGTACTTGTTGAAGATGCCGGAAAATACAACGCTTTGAGAACCAACACAGTACTTGCTCTAAGTAGGTATTCGTAACTATTATATTTCACTGATAATGTGTAGTGTCCGCCACCGTCGCCCACTGTCCGTGCTCTGGGGCGTCCGTCTGGATTCTGTGTCACAAGGTTATGCACGGTCTACAGACAACAGGGCACACTGTCACGGGCGCTCCGGTCTCGCCGGCCCGCTCCTATCACTCAGCGGGCGGGCGGCCAACAGGCACGGATCCAGGATTTCGATCAAGGGGGCGCCACATACAAAAAGTTGTACCCTCCGAGCGCGCCATGGGCGCGACCCGGCTCAGCGGCGGGGGGGGGGGCTAGTGCCCCCTGGATCCGCGCCTGGCCAATCAAACAGCGGCACGCGCGTACAGACTGGTACAAGGCGGGGTCGGGGACAGATCAACAATTCGTACGCGAGTCTGAAACGTCCGAGCCAGAGCTGAACGCTACACATTCGCTACAGAATGTTGCTAAGAAAAACGTTTATAGACATATAAACATCAAAATCACGATAAATACCTCAGACACATTCAGAAACAAGTCTGCAACCAAGGAAGATCTAGGAAATAATTGATACCATTGACCGCCTCAAACTAAGTAACGACTTCCTGCTGGGATAGTACATGGATCAGGTGCAGTCTGGAATTCCGACAACCGCGCTATGAATAAGCTCCATGGGACTATTTATCCAAGCTTACCAGAGCTGAGCGCGACTTGAAAGATAGCATTAAAAAGGGACTAAAAAACATCGATGTATCATACAAAATCTCCCAAAAGATCCATCACACTCAGTGTTCTGTCTCTAAAACGGGAATCACATTTGACACGATGACGTCACGTTTGACACGATGACGTCACGTTTGACACGATGACGAGGGCAGGAGGAGGACATATGAACTGCTGAGTCGTTACGCTACAGTCCAACGCCTAGGTCTCCACCACCTGCCGCGAGCAAGTGATAGTGAGTGGCGTGAGTGTGGGCGATCCTCAAACGACAAAGAATACAAATTCCCCTTCCTTTAATTTCGGTAACATGGCAACCAAAGCCTAACATATGGCATCAAAGCAGTAAAGCACCCATGTTGCAATTGGAGCTGGTCCAGGCACGCTGTAACGCTGCTATTCATTTATAATCAATAAATAATATTTTTCACAGCAAGGTTTTGTAGGAAGCGAACATGAGGGTGGGTTATCATTGCTCCTTTTCTTGTCTGAATAAACTGCTCGTGGCCATGGCCATCAATGGCTAGGGATTCAGCAGAAAGCCACATTGCCATCAGCTTAGTCAATGGAAGCAAGCAAACTAATGAATTCCGAACGACAAAAACTGAAATAAAAACTCATTAATGATAAATGAATGCTTAACCATCGCCCGTGTAGCGTCTGCTTACTGCGTTACCTTGCCAGGGGTACGACCCCCGGCGTCTCGCCCCTTAATGAGCTAGAGTTTTGATTTAAAAACGAAAGTGTTGCTTGTGACGAGAGAAAGTCATTGACATCCGATGCTAAGGTACTGGGTCAAAAGGTGACCTCTGAGGTCATGCCAATGACCCGAATATCCTCCAGTCGTAAATGTGTTAAGTTGAATATTGATCGAGCTTAAATCGAGAAGGAACATCTTAATATGCTTACTAGAGGCCAAATTTGAAATCAGCGTCACATCATGTCCTTAAACCTCCCAAATTCCAAAAAGTAAGTTAGTATCTGAGGTCAGTGGACCTTGGTTGACCATGAAAAGGTCGTTGAGGTCACAATCTCAGTTGGAGCCACAACTGTCACCTGGCAACAACTGTACTATTGGTTCCAAAATAAGCGTCCTGCTGGGTTGGCCGGCACAGCAGATAAAGGAAATATACCGCCTTGGGAAAAATATGTGGATTGATGCATACGAGTGCCCGGATGAGTGGCTCTCATCTCCAACATTTCTCATAATTTTCCCAAGGCGTTATACTCCTTTAAACTGCTGTACCAGCCAACCGAGCGGGACGCTTATTTTGGAACCAATAGTACATATGCTCCTGAACAACAAACATTCGGGAACTGCACATGTAACAAAGATCAATACTACGGGACACCAGTTGCGCCTGACATGAACTTGAAAAAAGTTATAGGTCACGGGTCATGAAAAATGAAAAATCACAAAATTCAGAGTATGTGTCAAATTGTTCAAAAGAAGAGTACGAAAAGATTCATCGCTATCGGTCGATAACTACGGAGTTATTAAATACGAATAATAATAATATAAAAAACGAGGAGGTGGCACCCCTTAACCCTCGCCCCTACAGGGCGAGGGTTAAGGGGTGCCAAATTTGAAATCAACATCACCTTAAGTCAGTGGTTCCCAAACGGTGGGTCATGACCCCATTTGGGGTAACGGAGCCATTCTGCGGGGGACACGAAGGCCTGTGAAGTGGCAAGCAATAAATTTACGCCTGAGACACATTGATGCCAGCCGCTCGGCTAACAATATAAGCTTGATAACGACCTTTTCGCGGCAACGGAAACCTCAGAAATTGAGAAATGGCAAATAAAAATAAAATATATGTGCGCTCTCAAGTCTTCGTTTTAATTGCAAGTTAACGACGCTCCAATGAAGTGTATTTAACCCGCGCCGGGCCGGGTGGGGGCTGTTTAGACACCGACCCTCAGGTTGTTCCTGATATCGGGAAAAACGGCGGCGCGTAGCGCCGCCAAATTTTCAGTACATGTCGTTCATCTTTTTATACAGCTTTCAAAAAAAGTTTTTGACATAGATCAATGTCAAGTCAGGTCACCAGGCAGGTCAAGTGACCCCACCTCGAAAAAGTTTGCGGTTCCAACCAAAGCCACAGTTTTTAGCGGATTGGTTCGATACTTACAAAGGGTTACATAAGGAGCATGACTATTTAATGTTTGTGTATCTCGGATTTTTGATATCGGTGACGCTAAGGTCAGTCAATTTCCTGACCTCGCCCAATATAAGTGAATGGGAAAATGAACAGATTGTTCTTATTCTGAAAAAGTATGCGTTGGATCAGGCTGATTATTTCAGAATCATGTTATTTTTAGCTGCTTCTGATGACCTAGGTGGAATTGTTTCTAGCTCTCTACTAGGTCATCTGAGGTCAATCTGAGGTCATCAGCATGAATTTGCTATATTTATGATCAGAATGAAGATAGAGCGCCCGGATGACCACATTGTATAGTATCGTCTGTTGTCCGGTCGCCCATATGCAACCATGACCTATCTGGGTCCATCAAAACTGACCTTGACCTGGGTCAAATTTTGACAATTGACCTTACGAGGCCTCATCATGTATATATCAAAGTGTCTTGACGAAGAGGAACACGATAAGTGTTAAAATGATTTTGTGTCATTTATATGCTTCGGAAACTATTTTAACAAAAACTGTGCCATTTTTTGACATTTGATTGACTCTGGAGCCTAAACTAATCTCGCATTGAGCTCACATTTGAGGACATGGATGCGATTCGCATTTTAATAGCTACTATGTTTTAACTTGTTTACTCCTAGCTATCAATAAGTTTCCGAGATATTTGGGATACTCTTGGAGCTATGTCCTAAATCTGGATATTTGACTTTGATGACTCCTGGTGACTCTAATATTCGACCTGATACAAATTTCAACAAAATAGTTTCAAACCCTTTTTAGACGAAGCTCTCGAATGGTATTTTTTTTGGGTTATTGTCTAGGTCCGCATAGGAGCCCGGTTCAGAAAGCCGGGCGGTCGTCGAAACACCCCCGGCCCGAGGAAGGTGGCGCCGAGCACCGGCCCGGCGCGGGTTAAATCCATGTGATAATGACTGAAGGAAGCAATTTGTTGCGCCTCCAACAGTGCCTCGTAGTTAATATTCACATATTTCTGGCGTGGTTATTCGTTTCATTGCACATTTACCCAGCCCCTAGAGAAGGGTAGAAATTATACCCAGATCCTGGCCTCAAGTTGAAGGTAGAATTCGTTCGTGAATACCATTTATCCCTACCCTGGGGTAAAAGTAAAAAGCTACCTCGAGTAACGGTTATATTTTATTGTGAATACGGGTTAACCCTTACCCCGGGGTATTTCCCCTCGGGTATGGTTAGAATTCGATTGTGAATACGGACACTGACTTCATGTAAATGTAGTTAGGCCCAAGCTAAGGACAAAGTAAGGTCACAAAATGTCAAAATGGGAATTATCTAAATGTAAATCAAATGGTTGTGTTTCTATATGAGTTTTGTTTGAAAATACAGTACTTTCATTTATTTTTCTGTATCTGGTCAATGAAAGCAAAAAACGTGACTCCAGAAAATGACGTCATGAGTTACCAGTACTTGAGAAGCAGTCACTTAGTGAAAAATGATATCATTTTGAAATTTGGTGTGTTAGTTTTTTGAAAATGGTTCTATGATATATCTTTCGTTTGTTTCAGTATCTCTGTAAGTTTACATTTTGTGGTCATTTAAAAAGGGAAATTTAAGGGGTAAAAAACACAAATAAAAAAATACGATAATACCATTGCGTAGCCCTTGTCATTGTATATCTTGAGCAGGTTTTGGATTGCATTTTGCCTAGTACCTATATGGCCCTTTGTTCGGTCTGTTAAAGTTAAACGGATTTTTATGTCAAAATTGTGTAGTGACGTTACTTATTTCGCTATATATCTCAAACGTATTGTCGAAAACGAATTATTTCCGCAAAGAAGACGTAACATCGATGAACAAGAAGGTACGTGCATTTTCATGTCGAAATCGCAAATAGTTTTCGAGCTATTACGAATAACTTATTGATTCTTCCCGCACATTTTGTTAAAAATAAAAATTAGTGTCGGATTAGGTTAGGTCACCAGGTCAGGTCAACTGACCTCAACTCAACTGGCTCTAGAGGTCATAAGAGTAAAAAACGATGATTTTTGGCCAAAAATATTCTCGCAAATAACTTCTTACCTAACAAAGATAACGCAATACTGTTCACCCCATCGTGGTTTTGTACGTCAAGGCGCTTAGAAATTTAATAATTTGATCATTGTAAGGTCAACTTTAAAAAAAATTACCTCAGGTTCAGGTCAAGTGGTGACCCAAGTAGGTCTTATTTTCCTGGGTCAAAATTTGAGAAAAAATCAAGGTCGAATCGCAAATTTCCAATGGCTGGCGATTTTTTAACGTTTTTTTTTTTAGGATAGCATTAGTTCCCAAAGGATATTTGGGGTATCTGGAGCGATGTCCTAAAACTAGAAAATTTGACCTTCGATGACATCGAATGACCTGTATTTTGACGTGAGTATAAAATATCTGAAAAAATCAAAATTATTTTTGATGATTTTGATGATCGAACAATGTTTTTGTTTTGGTCTACGTGCCATAGGAGCCGAGTAAGAAGAGGGTGTTCAAGCATTCCCCCAGTAGGGCGCGGGAAATGCAGACTGCAGAGGTCCAGTGGGGCGCGGGTTTAAACATTTAGTTAATATTTACTTTGCAACCAAGATATTTCCAGACTCGTTGAAAGAATCAGTTGTCGCAACGGTCTACAAGCTGGCCATTGGGATGACCATGGGAATTATAGACCACTTCGATAATTTCATCTCTCTCGAAAATTATAGAAAGTGCATAGATTAGCGTCTCATTAGTTTCTTAAACACCAGTAAGACGCCTTAAACGGCGAAGGACGAGCGAGTCTGAATAAATCCGCGTCAATTTAGTCACCCGTCCAACGGAGGGTTCGTCTGTGCAAAGCATGCTTCTTGAATGTATTTTCGCTGCGTTGTTTTGCCGTCGCAAATAGATCCGGAAACCTTAAATCGATTATAAACTAAATAGGTTTGAAGCGTTATTTTTAATTTGCCAATTATAAGCTTCATGTTTAGGCAAAAAATCATTTTGGTGGGTATTAGATGGATTTGATTGCGCTCTTACAGCCGCATCATTTTTATCGTTCTAGCAGCCTTTGGTTTTCGAAGCTACGGCGGTTTAATAAGGAAATATTTATTAAAATCGTCAATAAAAATATTTACAGACAGATTTTAACAGTGAAATACTAGCATGCAAACCTAAAATTTTTTTGAATGCATTTAGAGAATGGTACATTGCGTCTACAGGATTGGTGTTTGTTTCATCGCTTCACGTCCCATAGGTGTGAGCACTGATTTAAATGTGAAGACGTCATAAAACTATGAATTGCCGCTTGTATAGCCAGTAATTTGCACGTACCACGCGGCCGCTGATCGACACATAGTGGCATACGCCGGGCGGATGTTTCTCTACTTCATCTGTGTTTGACCCGTGTCTTTGCGAACTTTTGGTTGCCGAGATAATAGGTCCGGTATTGCAACGATGTTTTTGGTAGGTAATTTGTGACGGAACAGGGGTGCACGTGCGCACGTGCAGTGTGACCCAAGAGTTTTTAACCTTGCAACATTGCCAGTGGTGTGGTTCTCCAGCCACACACCAAAATTAGCTTTATAGGTCCAGCCGTTTTCTTAGCTACAGCAGGATAATACTTTCTGACAACCCCTGACGCGGCACGTTGTCACGCGCCATGCTGACCCTCACTTGAGAAAAAAAAAATTGTCCAAAATCATAATGTCATTTTGCATGGGGCTATCATATGGCGAAGGACCGCTTGTTCAATCGGGATGGCGGGTTCAATAAGATATAAGTTCTGACCAGCGTCGCGGTCTGGCCCGCCGGGGTCGGCCGCTTATTATGTGAGAAAAATCCGAAATCAATGAGGACTTCGCTCCGCGCTTCGCGCTCGCTCGTAATCATGATTATATATTGAGTAGCTCACAGAATGGTTTTCGAACTAAGCATTCGACAGAACAAACTCTGTTAAATTGTATTTATTTTGCTTGTTAGGAAAAGATAAAGGCAATTATGTTCTTGATCTTGGAATATATGTTAACATTAAAAAGGCATGAAATCCTATGCAAGAAACGAAGTAAATATGGTATCCAAGGAAATGCACATAGGCTTATACGAAATTACGTTAGGAACCGAAGTCAGAGAGTCAAAATTAATAATAAGGAAGACAAAGTAATTTATAATGGGAAACAAATTACTTGCAGGGTATCTCGAGGCAGTGTTTTGAGTCCGCTTCTATTTCTGATATAGTCAATGACCTCATAAATATATCTGCATCATTCAAGACAAATACATTTGCAGAAGATTCAAACCTCTTTCTATCCCAACCAATGTTTTGTCATGGATCGGGTGCACCCATGGGTACCCACTCAATTCTTCGGATTGTCTTGGCTGGGTATGCATTTTTCGACTTTTCATGGGTACTGGGTGGGCATGGGTATGACAATTTTTGAGTCATGTCGCTAGCCGTTATTTTCTTACTTGACAAACAGATGTTTAACAATGTAAATATGTTAATAAATTGTATAGGACACTTAAACGATAAATTTGGGCAATAATATGAGAACACTAAAACATGGTAACTGGTAAGTACTTAGCAGTGGTAAAAAAAAATATTTAAAAATCCCAAATCATGTCCGATCCAAGGTCTGATCCAGTATGACAATGTTGACGAAAAGTGTCCGATGAGTCAAAAGCCACAGTAATACACGGGTGCGTGATATTATTTCTCGTTAATAGCATGCAGGTATATATGTTAGGATAATGGTTGCAAATTTTGTGAAAATAATCATCCGCTTAGTATGAATGGGCCGCACCGGGCATGGGCCTTAATATTATGAATTTGAATTGGTCTGGTCTGGGTCTGGGATTGGTGTTCAATGTTCATGGGCTTCAGCTGGGGTGGGATTGGGGTTTAGGCGCTCATGAAGAACTGTGATCCCAACACAATCTGACTGAGTTATGCAAATTAGAAAATAATGAATATCCAAAATAGAGGATTGGTTTACTTGCAACCAGCTGAGCCTTAACGTGGCCAAAACCTCGTACCATTAATTGTACTTCAGTAAAAGAATTGAGAAGTCGCCTGTCATTCTCCTTGACAATATACATCTACAAAAATAAAATATGTTAAACTTCTTGGAGCTCTGGTGGATGAGGCTCTTTCTTCTGAGAACACATAAATAATGTCTATCAAAAGGTTGCCCTTGGTATAGGATGTATGTTTAGGAGCAGGAGCGTCATTGAGCCTGCTCAATTAATCAGCCTATATAACGCATTGGTGCTTCCACATTTATATTAATGTAATCTAGTTTGTCACATACATTTTGAAAGTTATATTAAACGACCATTTTGTCTCCAGAAAAGGGCTGCTAGGGTAATACTAGGCATTCCATATACTGATTCAGTTACTGCTCGGCTTAGCGAGATTTGTATTAAGCTTCTTACAATGCTCCGTGATTTGAAATGCGTGATTATGATCTATAATAGAGATGCAATTTTCAGGACCACGGAGCCGGCGCCGGGACAAATTCAGGCCCGGCGGGCCTGAAGCTGTGTCTGAACTTAGGCTTGCCGGTCTCATGCCGGGCTCAACATAAGTTCGGGGGTTAAAATATCGTTTAGTGTATAATTAAGTAAACATGCAGATCGCTAATTGCCGGGCCTGGCGGGTGCTGCCACATGTGGCCGGGCTTGATGCCGGTCTTACTAATTTATAAGCGGTGGCGGTGGCGGTGCTGGTTTCTGTTTTTGCATCTCTAATCTGTAAGCTCCGTCATCGCTCAGTGCCTGCTCAGGCCTCAGCTGAACAACTTAATTGAATGAAGAGAAGTAGTTGATGCAACCCGACAACAGCTGCGCAATCGAGGACCCATAATCCTCCCATTGCCAAGAACGGTTAGCAGACAACACACGCTAAGAGTTTTTGCATCTAAACTATTTAACAACCTTAACACCATGCGACCAATCCACTTTGACGCGTCACACGGCGATTTGTAAATACAAAAATCAATTCTGGAACAACTTCAGCTTCAGCTGTGGAGCTAACTATCATGCATATTAGATTTTTTTAAATAAATTTAGTCCGAATATTTTGTATGGATGGATTTCCGAGGTCAGGAGTCAGGACCCACGCTAAGCGAGCCTTGTTTGCGCAGGCCCTGACCCCAACACCCGATCGTACAATTCCTGTTGGTCGGCAGAATTTAGACGAAAGTTTCCCACGTGGCCCGACATACCTGGACACGGTCCGCCCCGCTCACTGACATCACCTGACCTTCAATGCGAACGCTGTCACTGGCCGCAGGCCATCCCAGTCAGGAGCAAATAGCGAGCGCCGAAGCGACTCGAACCCGGGCTGCCACTACCGGGATAGGTCAGAAGCCCAGTGCTCTCCCGACTGAGCTACAGGGGCGGACCTACCTACCTACCAGGGGCTACGGGGAGATGATAAGAGAGTGGCATTCATGGGTACGGGTAGTAAGGGTGATCTGCCACTTCCCCGGCCCCGTCTCCTTGGTGGTGTCCTACTAGTTGGTGGGTGTGGGTCCGGGCCACAGGCCAGTCCTTGCACGGACCCATCCCTCTTTCCTTCTGGCGCTCCCTTCCTGGCGTGGCGATGGCGGATCTGTATCTGTGTGATCTGTACCGATTTGAAGTTAACGTGGTTAGGAACCGAATGAATAAATACAAAGGCGGGGGTCCAAAGTCATATGGCAGCATGGGCGTGACTTCTCGTACTTGTCCATAGGGTTACATGTTAAAAGGCCACTTTTCAAGCCAAGTTTTCGAGAGCTTCTTCAAATAAATATATCAAATTTGTATCATAGAAATAATAGTTGAGCGTATTTATTTCGATTTTTGGGATCAAAATGTCAAGCCCAACCAACGGTTCTCGAGTTATTAGCCAAAGTATGCAATCCGCCGCCCGCCGGACTACCTTTTGTGAGTACCAAGATTGGGCTGCCGTCATGAAGACAACTCGGGCCAATGGGCGGTCGCAGGGACCAATTGCTATACCATTACGCTTATATCATGAAGTTGTTTGATCGAAAACAAAGGCGCGCATACACTATAGAAGTATGATGCAGCCATATCCTGGTGTATTATTCTAGTGTATTTAGTGTATTTCTGTATTTCTAGTGCATAGAGTATTGTAGTGTATTTCTGTATAGTGTATTGTAGTGTATGTCTAGTGTATACCAAAAAAAACTTTGGAGTACCCAGTGTATGGTGCCCTGTACAAAGGTATGGTCAATGAGGGATGTGGATTGACCGCCGCACTTTGGATCGTCCTCGTGTGGCGATCCGGGGGCGGCATCTTTGTGTTTGAGGTGATAAGTTAGCGAAGCGAGTGGAGCTGCCAAGGTGTCAAGATTAAATATAGGATGGCTGGCGCGGTGGGTGCCGTCGTGACATGCCCACTGCATGTGAACAAGACGTGGCTGCGGTCGTCGTGTGGCGGAACTGAGCTGCGCGTGCAGCCGCTGGGGACGGAGACGCGCGGCGACATCACCTGCTGTGGTCAACATTTATACGGCCCTGGTCTGCATGGTGGCTAAGGCTGGCGGCTCTGCTCCGTCTATCTGTCGGAGACGAGTGGACGGAGTGGGCTGCGCGTGGCGCAGCAGGTTTGCTGCCATCTGTGACGCTGTGCGCGGCTGAGCTTGAGCTGGACAGTCGCCGGGGGCGCTGTGGTGGCTTCGTTCCGCCAGCTGGCGACAAGGTGGCCACCTGGCGGCGAAGAGGACCGTCACCTGGCGGTGAAGCGGGTCGCCACCTGGCGGTGGCGGTGCTGTCATTCTGGCTGCGCCTGGCGACAGCTACAGGGCGCAACCGTCGGATGCTTCCCGCTCATAAACATAATTTGCTTCATAATCATAATTTGCTTTACTATACGCAATTGTAGGTCATGAAAAGTGTGGCTGTGTTAAGATCGACCGCGAGCAGACATGTGCATGGATCTGAAAAAAGGATAAATGATCCCAGAGGATCTCTCGACAAAATGCAATGTTAAATCCATGATCCCACTAGATCCGACGAAGAAGTACAACAGTGGATCTTGTATCGAAGATCATCCCTCGATTCAATTTGGCAACGAATCTTGGATCCTGTAATGCAAAATGAAAATGGATCAGATCCTAATGGATCTCGGAACCGACAGGTTCTGACTTATAATTTATGCCATAGTCATAGTACTGCTTGATAAAATTTAAATTAAGGCATACGCCCATGACAGGTCCATTTACAACTAATTAAAAGTTAAATAAAAATTTACCTTACAATATTGGTTCCGATATAATATAATAATATATATAATATATATATATATATATATATATATATATATATATATATGTATTTAAATATTATATTATATGTGTATATATATATTATATATATATATATACTATATATATATATAAATTATGATAAATATATATATATAATATATTAGGGCGGTCCAAAAAAAGAACTTTTTTCAAATGTTAAGGTGCTCATGGATAAATCGGTTCCATATCATAAGAAACTACCACTGTAAAAATTTGAAAAATTTACGAAGCGTTTTAGGCATTGTGCAAGGATTCGATAAATTCACATAATACGCCCAAAAAGGCTAAAAGGGGAAAATTCATTGTCGGCTCGCTCTCTTGCTTTTGGGACAACAATTTACATCCAGATGAGCTAAATGCACGTAGCAGATGATAAATCATGTTCACAAAGTCATTTTTTTTATTTCCACATACCGTGCCACAATGCCACAGTGCCTACATATGGTTAGTCTAAGCTCCCCTTCCTCGAGTCAG
>VOPJ01015085.1:74370-126953 GCA_014673585.1 Semibalanus balanoides | reverse complement strand
CTACAGAGTGGAGCCCCGCCCACCCCGTCTAGACAGAGTGGAGCCCCGCCCACCCTGTCTACACACAGCTGCCAGAGTGGAGCCCCGCCCACGGACTGCCTGCCTATGCAGTATACACCCACGCAGCCAGACCGCCAACCAGGCCCGGGTCGCACTGCAGACCATGACCGCCGACCAGGGCACGATCTCCAGCGTTCGGCTCCATACCGGTTACCGAAAGCCAGTACGTCTCCTCTCCGCCGTATGTCTGTATATCTAGGATGGTCAAGGACGACACAGTCGCCTAGGTCGCTCTCACTATACAGCATCCGTACCGCTCCCCACCTCGAATCGCTCCACCTAGTTTAGCGTCGGGTTAAAAGAGAATACTTAGCTGAACACGAAACAGCATTACTACGCATATACAGGTGTCTCCACATACACATATTATGCACGGCAAGTATGTACATCCATCTGATGCACAGCTTACAACCACAGCTTAAAACGTGAAGGTCCCTTCACGTAACAGTCCTCCAACGCGTACTGTCGGCACTCGTCGCTATCAGCCCCCCAGGAGTGTTTTCTCCTCTCCACTGCGGCGAGGGTGACACCGCACCATCGTCTACAATTAACCAGTATCTGGCACCTCGCACCACCACACACAATTGGCCAGTGTCCGGCACCAACAGACACGTCCTGGTCCGCCACTCGGTACCACCGCCCGCCGCCCAGACAGCGACCACCACCGTCCCTCCCTGGCCGCCGCTGTCCCGACGGCACGGCCACCACTCTCCTCTAACAGCTGCTCAGTCGAGAATCATACCTGCCGAGTACTCCTCCAGGTATCTGGTGACGCTGTCGCAGACGCCGTGCGCCAGCCACAGCTGGCTCAGCTTGTCGTACTGCTCCTTCTGCAGGGAGAGCGGGTTGCCGCGCCGCATCCCTTGGTCCGGCTCGCAGAATCGGTCCACGTACGGCGGCGGATACAGCGCCTCTGCCGGGCGTAGCACACACTGCTGTTACACACACCGGCCCACAGGTGGCACGCCCGATTACATCGGTGATAAATGTGTATGATGTAGGTCTTTTACAATAATTCAGCGAAATAATAAAACCAGATTACGGTAAAACATTGTCACGTAATACTTATACGAACGAACTTCATAAAACGCATCGGAATTATCACGCAAAGCTACCGCGGTGATTCTAAGCGAAACACATCAGGTCCCAACATGTGTATTTCTGTGTCTGTGTCTGTGTCTGTGTGTGTGTGTGTGTGTGTGGAGGGGCAGTGTTTGGGGTTTAAGGGCACCACGTTCCCTGACCCCTTGACAGCCCTGCCGGCACACCACTCACTCCTGGGCGACTCGTTGCGGGGCGCGGTGGTGGTCGCCTCGCTGGTGTGCAGCAGGTACAGTTTACAGCGGCGGACCACGAGCAGGACACCGACGCCGGCGCCGCAGCAGATGGCGTGGCCGTCCATACCACGGCGGCCGGTCTGACGATGGCGCGTGCAGCTGAGGTCGGAGCAGAGCAGCGCTCCGCACACCAGACACAGCGCCGGGCTCAGCGTCACCTCCTGCTCGTCACACTCACACTGGAACGACGACGCCTGGAAGGAGCGCGCGGACACATACAGTCAGAGTCAGAGGTCGAAGTCAGGGTCAGGGTCAGGGTCAGGGTCAGGGACCAGAGCCAGGGTCAGAGCCAGGGTCAGAGCCAGGTCAGAGCCAGGGGTCAGAGCAGGGTCGAGCCGGGTCAGAGCCAGGGTCAGGGTCATGAGTCGAGTCAGGGTCAGGGTCGGGTCAGGGTCAGGGCCAGAGCCAGGGTCAGAGCCAGGGTCAGAGCAGGGTAGAGCCAGGGTCAAGAGCCAGGGTCAGAGCAGCGGTCGGGTCAGAGTCAGAGTCAGGGTCAGGGTAGGGTCCAGGGTCAGGGTCAGGGTCAGGGTCAGGGTCAGGTCAGGGTCAGGGTCAAGGGTCAGGGTCAGGGTCAGAGCCAGGGTCAGAGCCAGGGTCGAGCCAGGTCAGGGTTCAGGGTCAGGGTCAGGGTCAGAGTCAGAGTGCAGGGTCAGGGTCAGGGTCAGAGGTCAGAGTCAGAGTCAGGGTCAGGGTTCAGGGGTCAGGGTCAGGGTCAGAGTCAGGGTCAGGGTCAGGGTCAGGGTCAGGGTGCAGGTCAGGGTCAGGGTCAGGGTCAGGGGGTCAGGGTCAGGTGTTCAGGGTCAGGGTCAGGGTCAGGGTCAGGGTCAGGGTCAGGGTAAGAGCTGGCCAGAGCCAGAGCCAGAGCCATAATCAGAATCAGAGTGTAAAAGTCACAGTGAGCCTCAGTCAGCGTGGTCAGGACCGTTGACGACGGGTAAGGAGAAAACAATCCATGGGTTAGATGTAATGTATTTGTGATCAGGTATGATATTTGAATTTCGAAGATGCAAACATAACTGCTTTTCTTGTGTGCAATATATGCCAAAAAGACGACAGTACGCGTACTCTACCAAATCATTGTCTTTAATAAGCATCATATAACAACGTGCTACAAAGGCTGAACGAATGCAACCAATCAAGCAGCGGCAAATCTTCATCACGAACACACGCATCCGCAAACGCACGCGCACACAGACACAGCGTGTCTAACCTGGATGATGAGGTCGGAGTACTCGTGCGGCAGGTCGATGAGGCGACTGACGCCGGCGGGCACGATGACACGGGCCGGCAGCTCCGTAATCCTCACGTCCAGGCCTGGCTGGCGACACCATCTATCGATGACAGACAGACACACAACCGTCAGACTGGTACGGAGGCAGGGGCAGGGCAGGATGGACAGCTGAGCGAAGCGGCGCGGCGCTACCCCAAAGCCATCAGCAGACGATACAAGGCAGTCAGAGAGCATGTCAGGTAATCCGAGCGACGGTGATAGCACACTGGCTGCAGAAACCATCCTCGATCCGGGACAGACACCCGGGGCATAGACACGATAGTAGCATAATCCATACGTACGCGGAATTCATATGACCTTCCCACCAATTACTGCTGCGTGTGCAGGAGAAACTACCAACCGTTCCACTCCCTACTCTCTCCACCCGTACGAGCGCCCCGCTCTGACCCTCCCCAGCAGCCGCTGCTAACTGCTATCACCTGAACACCAGCTCCTGGACGGGGCTGTGGCAGTCGGTGGCCTGCGGCAGGCAGAGCGAGTCGAGTCCGAGGTAGCGCAGCAGGTGCGGGTACTGGTCCGGCAGCGGCAGCGGCTGCAGCAGCTCGCTCGGCGCCCGCACCCCGGTCAGGAAGTGGAAGTAGAGCGCGCAGCAGCGCAGGAACGGCGTCACCGCGTTGATGACGTACTGCCGCAGCAGCGGCGGGCTGACGTCGGCCACCTCGACGCCGGCGGCGGAGCGGACCAGCGTGTAGAGCTCAGCCAGCCACTGCTGCTCGTCCTGGTCGGCGGCCGGCTCGCCGTCCGTCTCCATCGGCTGCTGACGCGTCAGCTCGGCCACGTCCATCGTCAGCAGGATCTGCACCAGGTGCAGCAGCAGCGACAGACGAACACAGTGCAGCTCCTGAGGGAGGACCACGTCCATTGTCAACAGGGTCTGCACCAGGTGCAGCAGCAGCGTCAGACGAACACAGTGCAGCTCCTGAGGGGAGGACCACGCCCATTGTCAGCAGGATCTGCACCAGGTGCAGCAGCAGCGTCAGACGAACACAGTGCAGCTCCTGAGGGAGGACCACGTCCATCGTCAGCAGGATCTGCACCAGGTGCAGCAGCAGCGTCAGACGAACACAGTGCAGCTCCTGAGGGAGGACCACGCCATCGTCAGCGTCAGTCCAACTCAGTCTCAGTCACTCATTGTCAGTCAGTGCAACGCCAGACATACTTCCCGGCCCTGATCCCGCCCCGTCCTGCTCTGTATCAACTCGTCTTCTTCTTTTCGGCCCGTGCCCTAGTCTGGCCCTGTTCCACCCCCTCCACCTCGCATCACTAACCTGTAGTGATCCGGACGGCGCCAGCAGCCCGTCCTGCTCCTGTCTGGCCGCCACCGTGGGCAGTCCGTGACATAGCATCAGAGCCACGCCGAACGCGTCCAGGTCGAGCACGCTGGGCGCGCCGGCGGCCGGCCACAGCAGACAGCGCAGCAGCGCCAGACAGTGGTGGCGCGCCGGCTGCAGACCACTGTAGGCGGGCAGCAGCGCCGCGCACATGCGCACCACCTGGCGCAGACAGATGTGCGCGCGGCTGCTGTCCTCGGCCAGCAGCGGCCGGCCGGCGGCGCGCATCAGCTGCTCGGCGGCGTGCAGTGAGTAGACGCAGGTCTGGAGTACGATCTGGCGACGGCCCCAGCCGGCAGTCGGCAGCGGTAGGGTTGTCGCCTGCGGCAGGTGTGCCGCCTGACGGCACGAACGGCAGACAGGTCAGACAGTGCAGACTGCAGTGAGTCATAATGAGCCATAGGGCTAACCGTTCTAATGAGAGTGTGCTATAATGCACCATAGGGATACACAATATTAATAACTTTGACATATGTTCCCGATTTGGTGGAGTCTTAAAATAGAAAAACCGTCTTAAATGGAGTAATGTAAATACAAAGAGGCCAAAACAGCACATAAAAAACTGCCCATACTCATTGACTCCATCATTTATCATCATCAGCCCCTATGTTCAAACACTGTTCGTCGCCCCAAACGCCTTTGCGCCCTCTATGCCCGCCCGGCCCCCTCTCCTCTCTGCATCCGATCACGACCCGTACCGTGTAGGCAGACTGGAAGAAGCGAGCCGCCATTTCTTTCGTGGACATGTGGGTGTCAGGAGGCGGGATACCCAGCCGCGATACGGCCAGAAATTGGCCACCTGTCGTGGCGAGAACAAAGATCAGATCGGGTCAGGGCGTGGGCACGCACACTGAGTTGGTACAAATCAGAGGCAGAATTGAGCTAGACAAACTGAGCGAGGTGGCGGTTGGACGCCTGGAAGGTCCGTACGTATTAAACATTTTTGACAAATTATAAAAATTGCAATACATTGCCTTGCTGCTAGGAATCGAAGGCCGTACATTTCACATTCATTTACATTTTACAGCAGTCTCATCACTGTCACAATAGCGTAAAACAATAGCATTGCATATAGCGTAAAAATCGGGCTTTGCAACATTGCATAAAACTGCAATGCGTAAAAAAGTAAAAAATAAAAATAGCGTAAAAATCGGGCTTTGCAACATTGCATGGGAGGAGGGGGTCAAAATTGCACAAACAAAAATTTCATTTTTCGAAGAAAAATATATTTTAACTGATTTTTGGCCGCTGATTTCAGTGGTGACGAAATCAGGGCTCTACGACGTCGTCTGAAATAATAACGATATCTTGCAGAACTGCAACAATCTGCAACATTTTACAAATTTGGCATGCGGGAGTTTCTTTTGGTATGTGCAATCCTGTTGACTTCTTGCTGATAACAACATGGCCATGCCCCACGTTGGGCTCCATTTCTGTAGCGTGCAATATCGGCTAAAGGAAACCGCTTTCGAGCCATACACGACAGCTAAATATTGACGCTGTAAGATGCCCGGGAGTAGCGAGGGGTGAGAACTGGTGGTGGGGCGAGGAAATAGTGCCGGCGGAGTGAGGTGGTTGGGGGCGAGGGATGGCACCACCGGAGTAGAGATCGGTGGTTGAGATGAGGGAAGCTGGTGCTGAGTGGGAAAGGGGAGTGCCGTCCGAGAGGAGAAGATATATGTCCATCGAGGGGGACTTGTGATGTACGCCCAACGAACAGGCCCTGGCGCTTTGTGTCGCAACGTGCAGACCTCATTTTTCCCGACTTTCGGATAAAATTATAAGTCTTAGGTCCATCGTGGAGCTACCCAAGGGGTGCCGACCAACCAGGTGGCGCTATCTCGAACGATACCACGACGTGCGGAGATGTTAGGATCAGTAGCGGCGCGGGGAGGGGTGAATGCCTCCGTGCGACTGATTAAGTCCATCGCGCTCGACCAGGCGATCGCAATAAGTCGGCAGCGCAAGCAGCCGCGATTCAGCCAAGTGGCTCTGAGCCGCGCGACCTCGGAGTTTTGGTAGGTTGCGGTGCATGTTAAGAGGAGGTGATTTGAGGGCCAGGGGCCGAGAGCGGAGGAATTGAGCGAGGTTGTACCACTAGGGGGAGGCGAGGAATGGGCGAGGAGCTATGCCGCCAGAGATATAAAGTTATGTTCACCGAGGGAGATTTGCGATGCTGCTGCTCCACCAGACCACAGCGATCTGTGACGTTACGCGCAACTCTTGTCTTTCCGGTTATCGGATTAAATTTGGGATTGTGTCCAGTTACAGAACTCCCCAGACCGTCCGGACGGCCGGGGAGTGCTATCGTAAGATACTGAAACGTGCCGAAAGAGAGTTAGGATCGGTGGCGACGCGGCGAGGGGCAACGCCGCCGCGTGACTGAATAGGTCCATCGTGCTGGCCAGATGATTGCAATAAGTCGGCGTGTGAATACAGCCGTTACTTATTCAAGTAGTTCTGAGCCGTGCGACCGCGGGATGGTAGTAGGCTGTGGAGACGGTTGAGAAGCGGCAGAGGGGCGCAGTAAGACGAGATATTTCTCTATAAGAAGGGAAAAAGGGATTTATAACTGATGGAATGATTCAGATCGGGGAGGTAAAGAGGGTGAGGAAATAGTATCTGCTGGGGTGTAAAGTAGCAGGAAGATATTAAAGGGAATTGTAGTGTTGGGGCGGATCACGGGAACTGACGTGGGGAAGAGATACATGACCGATCATCCGTCGAGATATACTCTGTTAGTCTGTGTCGTGGGAAACCCTATCCTTATGTCTACCACTAACCACACTCCAAGGACCATCATGTCATACCTTTATCCCAGTAGCAAGAGACCTATATGTTGAGACCTATACGTCAGAAAACGACTGGCCAGCCTCATCACAAATTAATTCTGTGCGATGTCAGGAGAAGCGAATCGCGATCAAATTTCATGAGTGTTCGAGGGGTTCCGAGAAAGTGAATAATTCGGAAACGGCACAAAACAGCGGATTGCCAATACCACAGATTGATTCGCCAAGTTGCAAAATTCGCCCCAGTATGCAAAATTTGTAAAATGTTGCTGATTGTTGCAGAATGTGCAAAACGCTGTAACTGTTTCAGATGAAGTCGAAGAGCCTTGATTTCATCACCACCGTGATCGGTGGCCCAAATTAGTCCAAATAAGATTTTCACGAAAAATATAATTTGTGTTTTTGCAATTTTATCCCACCATGCAATGATGCAAAGCCCAATTGCACGCTACATTACCAACCCCGCGTGGAGCGAATGCAACATCCAAGAACATACTTACCGTCTCGTGACTCTCTATTTGACCGATCAGCTTTCTAAGCGCAAAGCTGAAGTTGCATAGCGCCGGATACGTCAGAAACTCTGCCGCTAACTTTGCCGACTCACTTTCTTTGGCGGTCATCTGGCTTGAGATGGCCTTGGTGAGTGCCTGCGGCCAGTCCGGCTCGCAACAGGAGCAGTCCGGGTCGTCAGCAGAGTCGGTGGTCTGGCTAGAGCAGACGCGCACCTGCAGACAAGGAAGCCAGCACAGGTCAGGTCACGCCAGAGAAACAGAAACTAGTCAGCATTAGGTAACTCAGACAGCATAAAAGAACAAGGCGTAGAGCAAGGTGGCACTAGAACCAGACAGATGACCCCAAGCAGCTCATTATGGTAGACCAGACGAGAACAGTACAGAAGAGTATAACAAAATTCACGTCAACTCAGGTTAGATCAGACCACCTTGGGCCAGCTTCATAACAGCCCCTGAATCAAAGCCGTCCAGCACACGGTGCCGGGGGCGGCAGATCGCTGCGCTACTGACTCCAACACACGGGACATGGCTGGCTGACCTCTGGAGGGCGGGGGGATCTCGGGTGCCACTTACCGTGGATCCACTGGCCACCAGCAGTCCTGCCAGCCAGATGTCGATGTGGTCGACGGCAGCAGTGGCGGCGGGGGACGGGCTCGGCGCGGCATAATCAGGTACCAGCGGCACCACCGTGTTACTCAGCCGCAGGCACAGCGGACACAGGAACTCCTGCCGCTGCACGTCAAACGACAACAGGTACTGCACCCTGCCGGCACAGCAGAAGAGTAGTCAGGTACTGCACCTCGCAGCGACACCAGGGCGCAATTACCAAGTGCCGTGATCGCACACTATCTTACCAGTGTCGGTAGTACGGCACTACGGCACAGCCACTACGGCATATGTGGGCGCCGGCCTGATAAAACAACACCTTCGAAACCCGGGATCGAGTCGAGGACATCCTGATCTTCCGTCCAGCGTTCTGCCGACTGGGCTATTTACACAATGAACGTGGGAAAACCAAATGCCGTGGTTGCCAAGCGCGGTATTCTAAGCAGTCTATTCACGGCATGCCGTACTTAGACATTCACGGCTTTTGGTAAGATTGGGGCCAGGTGTCAGGTCATGCTAAGACACCGTAACTTCGCATAGATCAGATGATGATGATGATGATGATGATTTGGGCTTAAGGGCGCCTCAACTCAATGGTTATGTGGCGCCCATCGCATAGATCAGAGAAACGTCGTATGAGAGGCACAGTAACTCTGCAATTACGTCCTTAGCCTGAATCACAATGATGATTTAGGCTCAAGGGCGTCGCAACTAGCAAGGCTATATCGTGCATCCGAATCAACCATGATCAAAGCAAACGTCGGACAGCAAGTAAGCTATCAGTAAGTAGGCTTTCGTTAGCAGCTCAGACTGAGTCATCCAGCCCTCCACAGCCTAAGCTAAGCTCACCAACACCGAACTGAGGCGGTAACACACGTTCCGAGCGCAGCGCGTGACCCCGCCTCCAGCGCCGTACCTTGGGTGGGCGCGGCGGTCGCGCGCCACGCTGTCGAAGTGTCTCTGCCAGCAGGCGGCGTGCATGGCGTGTCCGCAGCTGGAGGTGTGCGGCAGTCGTGGAGCGAGCTCGGCCACGAACAGCACCGGGTTGTCGCGCGCGCTGACGAACCGGTCCGCGCAACAGCACCGGGGTACGACAGCTGCAGGAACGCCGCCATCACCATGGCCGGCCGCGTGCTGGACACCTGCTCGCTGGCCTGGCACAGGATGCACGTGTACTCGGTGGACACGGCCGGCCGGGCCGACTGCCGCGGACCCAGGCACACGGGCCACTCGTCGGCGCCGGCACACTCACTCAGGTCCATGGCCGAGCCGGCGCGCGCCAGCGCGCAGCCGCCCGTCGCCAGCTCGGCCTCCGAGTCCTCATGCTCGGCCAGCGACTTCACGTTCTGCGTGAAGAACTTCTTCTGCTGCGCCTGCATCTGGCTGAGAATGCGCGCGCGCCGGGCGGCCGCCTGCGCGCGGCGCTTCTTCTTCTCACCGCCGGCGTCCTCTGCTGCGGCGACCTGTGAGCTGTCGGGCGCCGTGGCCGCCCGGCCCAGCAGCTGGTTCAGCTTTGTGTTCACCCAGGCGAGCAGCTCGGCGTGAGGGCTGACGCGCGGGTTTCCCACCTAGCAGACCAGATAAATACCAGAAGTTAAAATACCAGTCCACCAAATTGGCCTTTTATCACGTTTTTATTCGACGTGTTGAGAATATTCCACCAGACTGGTTAACCTCATTCCTGAAAAGGACAAAGATGTGACCGAAAGCTCCCTGATACAATCAACAAAAGCTAAACTGAAAAATATAACAAAACTTCAAGACCGTTTTGACTGTTGCGCAATCACACAAGAGAGAAACATTCCAGATTACGGTTAGCAAACGGTGAACATTCGTGATCCTGTAGTGGTGGGTTGAGGTTTCAAGAGGTAAAAAAATACCGAGGTTGTATGGCGCACAAACATGCGTAATCTTGACGCCGAGACAATCCAAGCGGCTCCATCCTGACACCGAGACCATCCAAGCGGCTCCATTCTGTTCGCTTGCCACTCACCAGCTTATTGAGCACGTCCACAATGCCGACACGCTGCGCCGGCCCCGAGAAGCAGAACGGCTCTGGCTCGTCCGAGGTCGCCTCTCGCTCCTCTTCATTGAGCGCGGCACCGATCAGGAACAGCGAGCGTAGCAGGATCAGCTCCAGCGAGGCTACGAACGGGGAGCCGAACGGAGAGCCGAACATCCTGCCAGGGAGGAGGGACGGGACGGTCAGGAACAGCGAGCGTAGCAGGATCAGCTCCAGCGAGGCTACGAACGGAGAGCCGAACATCCTGCCGGGAAGGGGGACGGGACGGTCAGGAACAGCGAGCGTAGCAGGATCAGCTCCAGCGAGGCTACGAACGGAGAGCCGAACATCCTGCCGGGAGGAGGGGGGGGGGTGGGACGATGGGCCGTGCGGGCTCAGGTGACATACATTGGGAAGTTAGATACCGGGCGTCCGAGGTCAGATCAGCCCCCACCAAGTGTTTGACATTCCAAAGTGATGACGTCAACAAAGTCCCGGCCCGTGGCCTTCAACATAAGAGCCAACGGGGATTTTTTTTTCGCGATGATCTACTGAAGAACCTACTGGGGAAATGTTGGCTTGTCTTACCTTTATGGATTCGTGGAGATGTGCAAATTTCAGAAAACGGGTCAGTTTGGTCATATAGTCTCATTTAAAAATCATCGGTCCTACAGCATTAGTGCACTTTGGGCCGTATATAGTGCATCCATAGGCTTCAGTATCAGTGACGTCATGATCTGCCTAACCTTATGTTCTAGTAACCTTGGGTCAGATGACGAGGCCAGGTAGCCGAGGGCAGACGAGATGATGATGATTAGGGTTTTAGAGCCCACCGACTACGTGTCACTTGGCGCCCATGCAGACGAGAAAGAAAGAGACAGGGGAAGTCAAATAACCGAGGTCAGATGACAGACAAGAGGAGGTGATACAACAGGTTCAAATGCCAGAGAAAGCTGACGAGGAGGGGATCTGATAAACGGAGTCAGACGTCAGGAACGGCCCGACGGAAGAAGAGTCATACATCATCTCCATCTCGTACTTACGCACCCACGTACTTGAGCACCCACACATTCACTCTCTCCCTCTCTCGCACTTCGCACTCATGCACGGACACACACACACTTATCACCCCCCTCCGATGACACCCCCCCTGCACACTCCACCCCCGCACCTGTTGAGCTGTTGCAGCAGCAGCTGCAGTGTGATCTCGCAGGTGAGCACGGCTCTGGCGGGCCGCAGTGACGGCTGGAAAGCCGGTAGGGGCGGCGGCGGCAGGCACACCGACTCGCTGCCGTCCTGCTGGCGCATACGCCGCAGACGCTGCTCCGACTGCGAACGGTCGTAGCGCGAAAAGTGGTGCCACATCGGCGTGTAGCGGTCTATGAACTCTGCGGAGACAGGAGCGGGGGTCACGGGGTGGCGCTGCAAAGTTTGTGAGGATAAAACGGGAGATTTTGTAAGGAAGGGGAAGGTAAGCGGTGGTGCCATGTCAGACAGCTGACGAAGTAAATTATATATTAATTGTTGAATTGCATTTCCTGACAAACATAAATATGTAAATTTGAATGGGTAAGGTTTCAAATATTAAAAGAAATGATGGCAGAGGGATGTAAGTGGTTCGTTTGTTTATTGGGGTTTCAGGGCGCGCCGAAACCTTTGGGTCAATTTGCGCCCAGGGATATAAGTGGTACACCGCGGGCCTGTACCTTTCTTGATGTGGTATGTTCGCTGTCCGCGGAAGTCCTGCTGGGTGGCGAAGTCAGCCACGTGTTTGACAGCGGCCTCCAGCAGGCCACTGTCGGCTTCCGGCAGCCGTTTGGCCACCTGGGAGTGCGTCATCGGTTTCACGCACAGGAACTGGATCACCTATCGGCCAGACAGGGGGGGGGGAGGGGGGTCAGGACAGGTCACAGTAGCTGCCGGCAAACCTTGCAGAACACAGGGTTGACAGCGCAGCGATGGCGGCCGCAGTTCGTACCTGGCGCTCGTATCTCGTTCTGTAGACACTGCCTCCTGTTATCTACTTCGTGTAGTCTACTATGAGCCATGCATCTACCTCGTGTAATCTACTGAGCACCAAGTGTCTGCTCGTACTAGCGTACCTCGTGCTGGAGACATTCCTCCTTTGTGACGACGCCGACGCCCGGGTGGTAGCGCTCGGCGAACACATGCAGCAGCAGCAGGAGGAAGTCGGCCATGTTGCTGTCCATGTACTCACGCCGCTCGCCTTCGTCCTCCGGCTGAGGAAGAAACGCGTGAAATGTCACACAGCTGTAGAATCAGCATCGGGTCCAAGTTAACGCTATTTAAACTGTTGTGCATTGCTTACAACAAGCAAGAACATCACGGTTACAACATGATAAACCGCACTATCATAGCCAGTGTAGTTGCTGCTATCTAGCGCCGATTACATTACGCCATATTGACAAAACGTACGCACTTCAGAGAGTGACAGCCTGACCAAACGGCCTGTCGCAGCCTCGTGTGGGACGAGACATTTACGATCCTCTCTGGCAGGAGTCCGGGGGAGTAACTTCTGTTAACTGCCACTGCAATAGTGAGTGGGGAGTTCTGGAAACTCATCCAGCTATCTCTCTCACCACTGCGCCTCCATGTTCTCCGGCTATGTCGATGCCGTCCATGTCGGCAGCTCCGTGGCGGAACAGCAGCGAGGTCACAAACTCGTCCGGATCCATCAGGGACGCACAGATCTGGGCCACCTGTAGCGACCGACATACACGTCACACACAGACACACAGACCCGCTGCTTCGCTCATGATACATTCCCACAGTATGCCACAAATCCAATATGGGCACTTATTGGGATGATTGGCAAGGTGTCCCAGCAACAGTCTGCATTAAAGCATTAGGCACTGAGAGCGCATTTATTAATACTAGCACGGCACAATCAAGTGCAAAAGTAATTTAATCGGCAAAACACAGCTAAACAACACCGGCTCGGTTTCATTTTCATCTCTCTGTTGCCACCACCATGTGACGCAATACGAGCGTATGCAGCTCGGTTCGGACAGGCTGCGCGTATGGGCGGCTACAGCGGTGCCCTCCCTCAGTACAAGGCCAGGCCACAATACCGCGTCACACCCGCCCTGGACAGCCCAGTACCCATATACACACCCGCATACCAGAGTCTGTGTACCGAGCACCATACCACGTCTGACGCGGTATGGTGCCCGGTACACATACTCATACAGACGTGACCCCTGTGTACAGACCTGGAGGTCCCTGTCTCGCATGTCGGCCACCTGCATGGAGAGCGAGTACCAGCTGCACATGATCTCCAGCGAGCGGCCGTTCCGCTTCCACAGGCCAGCCTGAACCTGACGGCCACAGACGGACAGACATGCGGTCAGATACGGGCATATTATGTCAGTCATCTGTCAGATACGGACAAATTCCGTCAGTCGTCTGTCAGATACGGTCAGCAGACAGTCGTCTGTCAGAGACAGTGAGCGGTCAGCGGTCAGTCGTCTGTCAGAGACAGTGAGCGGTCAGCATGACTGTATGGAGACGATCCGAGACAGGCAGATGACACTGGTAGTGGCAAATAAGACTGAGATTAATGCCAGTGAAATTGTAAGCGGTATGTTCAAGTAGTAGTACAGACTTTTTACACCGACACCGCCTAAATAGACAGATCAAAGAGCAGAGACATGTGTCTGGATCCCGGGATGCAGCTGAAATCCGGATACATGTGACCTGCATCCGGATCTCATCGCGCGCTATGTTTCATAAGGACGAAAATTGTGTCATGTGTTCCGGGATCCACATGGAGCACCAGATCCAGGTACACAATAAGCTTAGGGATTCACTAAGATCCCAGATCCTGACACATCTCTGCCAATCGATCAACTGGAACCCCAGATCCAACTTCGGGATTCAGACACAAGTCTGGTTCAAGCAAGTCTGCGAAATTTAGCCGCACAAAGGCTGATTAGACTGTATGGAAGAGCCCAGCCTCGTGGAAAACATGACACAGATAAATCATATCCATGCTCGTTTTGTTTTCCTTCTCTGGAGCTATACCCTTATTTCCTGCGCGGATATCACAGTTCAACACAGGCACTAACACAGTCTGCCCGGCATCTCAGTCTCACGCTGATCTGCGAGTGACCGGTATCAGTCGATCGTTCCGGTCTCACCTGAGCGTCCATGACGAGTGCCCTGAGCGGTCGCTCCAGCAGCTGCGCCGGAGTTACCCGGTCTTCTAACGCAGCAAACTCGTCACTGTTGTAACTCAGACCGTGCGCCGCTGCCGACAGAGCAAAGGTCAAGGGTCACGCGTCAGGTCATCACAGGTTACTGGTCAGTGTCACTGTCACAGGTCACGGGTCACATGCCACTGTCACATGTCATTGTCACGGGTCACAGATCAGAGACAACAGGTCACAGGTCAGAAGTCAATATTTTTCAATAATTTAGTCCGAATCTTTTGAATGGATGGATTTCCGTGGACAGGCCACGCGCTAGGCAGAGCTTTTGCGAAGGCCCCGACCCCTATCGTCCGGTAGGACAATTCCTGGTAGCCGGCAGAATTTACAAGCGAAAGTTGTACGTGCCCGACATACATAGGCGTAGGAACGCGGGGGGCCGTGGGGGCCATGGCCCCCCCCCACTTTTGGTCCATTTTGGTGTGCTAAAATCAACAATTTTACTTTGTTATAAAAAATAATAAGCGCAAAAGATCCGCGAAGACGAAAGGAGCTCAAAACTGCATAGAAATCCTATGTAGGGGGATCGAGTTGCCCTCAAGACGAAATTGAAGTTTCGCTGGCCCCCTCACTTTTTGTCACGTTCCTACGCTTCTGCCGACATACCTGGACACGGTCTGCCCCGCTCCCTGACGTCATCTGACCTTGAGTGCGACCGCTGCCACCGGCCGCAGGCCATCCCAGTCAGGAGCGAATAGCAAATATATTAAAAAGTGTGCACAGCCGCGTGGAAAGTATAATCTTGAGGCGTTGACCAGTCAGTGACGAAATGCCTCTGACACCAATGGGCTAGCGCTCAATGTCCCTTCCATCAACACTGTGCACATTTCTGACAGAACACACTCCGAACGGGACGTGTCCCGCGCCGTGTTACTGACCGAGATGCAGATGGAGACCAGCCAGTAGCCGGGAGAGCGGCAGCTCCAGGCTGACCGGCATGGTCATCACCGAGAGCGGACTGACGCTCAGACGTAGGCCGAACCGCTGCACCTCCGTCCGGTAGAAATACTTGTCCGGTGGCAGGCGGGAGTGCAGCTTCGATAGGACGGCGCTGTGTTAAACACAGACGGGTGACGGGTTAACGGGATGGGGTGGAGCTGGAAGACGACTTGTGAGTGTACGGCGCTGTCACACACACACACATGGGGGTCAGCGTCGTGTCAACATCGAGTAGAGATGCGTAAACAAAGGGCACTGCGTCACAGCTGCTGAATGGGTGTTATGCTGTCCTGGCCATGACAAATGAACAAAATAGTGGATGCCTGTATACTTATTTGGTCAATGATACATGGGGAAAGTGAACGGAAAGGTGAAGAGTTAGTAGATGGAACATGCGCCGCAAACATGTGTTCTGAAACATAACACAAGCATCATTCGATCTAGATGTGCTTGTTGGAGCCAGTCATTGCCGTCAGAGCCACAGCTCACCGTCACAACTCCCACTAGTCTGGATTTCCAACCGACCGTGAGAATATATAGAGGGCTCTTCACACCCAATTTAAATTGCACCGTTACATTTGTCACTTTATATGGTATATTCCGAATACAGATAGACGTTAGTGAATTTTCAGGAGAGACATGTCTGTACGATAAGAGGCACACAAATTAGGCGGATTTGGGTGAGTCCAAAGAACGTGTAAACTAACTTTAACTTGTAATCATACTCATGCATGCTATTTACTCTTAAGTTTCTCCACACAAGAATTATCCGACGTGCACAATCGAATATACTTATAAAGAAGAACATGCATTGGTGGAAGCGAGAGGCGCGTTCGGGGGTGCGAAGTTCGTGTTTGTACCCTGATCCTCTCTTCGTAGAGATGCGACCTATCACGTGTTTAACATCGATTAGAAATGTGACACATACGTTTTTTCGTTCCTTCATCCTTTCTTCGAGAGAGATACGTGTATTGTAGACATCGCTTAGAAGATGACATACGTGTTTTCAAAGCTTTCCCCAAACACGAATTTGATGGGCGCGAATTTCTCGAAGCCTGGTGAAAAATAAATACGGCTTTGAGTTACATATGAACATTTATTAGTTTCGAAAAGTTCTATAATATAAATTATTGCTCATCTAGAATGGCCAGAGACCATTGTGGGAGAATTCCTATTTGGTATATACAATTTGCGCACCGATAAAGCTCCACTTTATAATCGGGCGATTATAACGTACAACAGAATAATCGGTTTCTTGCCTGAAACATTTTGTTAATTACGACAATCGTGATATACCCGCTGATCACACTTGCGCCTGCTTGAAGTTTGGAGCCTAAAATTGGACGGAAGAATATCGCTCCATTATATATACCGTAATTTGCCTCTGCCCAAAATATGCTATAATCCAAATAGTGTATGGGAGGTTTCAAAGGCATTTGACTAGTTTCTGAACGCTCGTTATTCCACAACTGCAAACCTACGAAAAGAAGTATTGACGCCGCACACCAACGCAATTCAGTAACAGTGAGACCTCACCAAAAAACAATGAACCGCTGGAACTGCCGCCTGCTGCTGGCCGATTTTTTCAAAATTTTTCACAGAACACGCGTCATTCATAATTAGAAAAATTGCCGGAAGTTTCAAGACGATAGAGCGAAACGGATTCAGAAGCGGCGGGGGAATAAATGCAACCGGAGGGCAGAACATCTGCCCCCGCGGGATTTTGTTCCCTCCGATTTTAGCCGTATCAGCCGATATCCGAGTTTGCCCGGGCGAGGGGCCTGAGGAGGGGCCGTGGGGTTGTGGACCCCCCATGGACCTTCCCTCCTCACTCCGGAGCAGGGGATTTGAGTCCGGGAGCTTCCCGGAACCGGCACGCCGGGATCGAATCCCGGGGCCGCTGCGGATAGTTCCAGGACATACCAGACGGAGCTACCGGCTCACCTCCCGTCCCGCAGGAATAGGGTTATACGGTCCCACCACGTTTTCTTCTACTTTAATTAATAATATAGACGAGAACAATATACATACTTTCGGTTTGTGACAGTTCGTCCGGAATAGAGAGACTCGCGCCAAGAGACATCTGAACCAACAAGGCGAGCGTTCTAGTGCTTACCCCCCCGCCGACGTCGCCTCCTCTGTAAGGCCCGTAAATTCTTGAGCAGTGGCTACTGTCGGTCCGTGCCGCGCCACTCCAGCACCTGGGTGAACCAAGGCGCCAGGCCGAACGAAGCACCGCCCAGCCTAGTTTCGGTACGGGCGTGTCGTACAGCACGTGAGCGGGTGGAGCGCGCATCCACCCGGTCCAATACTCTGGCAGCAGAAGGGAGAAGAGGTGGCGCGTCCTATGCCCTGACAGCTGGAGTCACCTGACGGTCAGTTCGGATTATCAACACAACTGTGCGAGCCTGTGTGAAGCCGTCGCAAACCATCCGGACTCCATGCCTGCATGAGGAAGGGGAGGGGCTGCGTTACGACAGCTGGGAGTACACTGGATCACGGTTATACAGCACGTGAGCCCGTGTGAGCGCGCACCACCGGCTCCATGCTCTGCAGAGAAGGGGAGGGGCTGCGTTACGACAGCTGGGAGTACACTGGATCACGGTTGTCCGTCAAGATCCGTTCCGAGGGAAAAGAGGCAGTACAATGAGATATGGTCGGAATTTAGCAGAGCGACGTCTGCGTATTTAATATGAAATGCATTGATGCATCTCGACATTTCCTAAAATGCAATCAATTATACGTTCACATAAAAAATCGTAACGAATCGTATGTCAAGAAAAACTAAAACGTAACTACATCTAAATAGCATCTTCTGCCGTGTTTCGTATGTCAAGAAAAACTAAAACGTAACTACATCTAAATAGCATCTTCTGCCGTGTTTAATACGCATCGCGCTAAGCTAAGATTCACGTTTCGCACTCACGAAACAATAATACGTCTGACTCACGTGAGCGGCGCAGGGCCCGTTCCCCGCCCCCACCTCACAGAGCCCCGCCCGCCGCCGTCTCTCACCTCGCAGAAGAAGAGCAGATCGAGCAGGGTGTCCAGCCCGCGGCGCACTCCTGCGCGCAGTTTGTCCGTCTGCGTCTGTGGCACCACACTGAGCAGGTACCTGGCGTCTGTCAGACAGGAGAGCAGCCGCTCGAACCGGCGCTTTGACGCCGAGTCAGTGGAGACGGCCCGCAGAACCAGCTGGCCACCTGCAGAGGAGCGGCCGGCACACAGACAAAGATCAGATCAGCTGCTGCTCAGCGCTGCTCAGCTCAGCTCAGCTCAGCTCAGCTCAGCTCAGCTCAGCCCAGCCCAGCCCAGCCCAGCTCAGCTCAGCTCAGCTCAGCTCAGCTCAGCTCAGCTCAGCCCATCCCAGCCCAGCTCAGCTCAGCTCAGCTCAGCTCAGCTCAGCTCAGCTCAGTTCAGACCAGCTCCGCTCAGGGTAGCATAGGACACCGACAGACAAGCCATCTGGCAGGCGGTAAAGGAAGGACAGGTGTTCCGATAGGATCAAATGATAGCACGGAAAAAGTACAAGCTGATAACATAATTAACCGAGCAGTGAGATACAAAACAACAGTGTGAGGGACCAGCAGCTGTCATCAGCTGCTGCGTCTTCTTTATCAATAGCCTAAAAAACAGAGGTCTGCCCGCCACTGGAGCAGTGAAGCTCCCCGTACCGTGTGTGTAGGTCCTCATCTCATCGACGAGCGTGCCGAGCACCACCGAGAGCGCGTCCTGCTCGGCTATGAGGTGGTGCGCGATGGAGGGTACCGTGTAGATCTGCACCGACAGGTCCTGTACGGTGATCTGGTTCTGATCCTGGACGCTGTTTGGCAGCGCCGCCAGAGTCTGCTCCCGGTACCGGCCCGTGAACATCTGACAAACACACAGACACACACACACACTGTTAACATCTGAAACTACAGGAACACACGATGTGGACATCAGATACACACATAAACACACGCTGTGGACATCAGATACACACACTGTTAACATAATGTCAGGGACACGGAAAACACACGCCGCGATACTACGGAAACACAAGCTGTGGACATCAGATACACACAGAAGCACACACAAAACACAGAAGAACATTTAACCGACACACACACACACATATATACATTATACAAACACGCAGTCATACTTCATTTAGCGATAACCAATGTGTCATTGCCATTGTACAGTGCACACTGTTTAGCATCAAGTGACAGAAAACAAACTTCCAGTTTCGCGAGAGTTCACTGATGTTTGAGGAAGAGCTCATCATCCAACTAACCCAACTACTGAGCTAAAGTGACGAGAAACGGGCGCAGTGGTGTTGCAATAGACAAACACACAACGGAGAAGAACTGCAACGGACTGCGACATTACAACCAGACTCATTTCAGGCGCGGCACGGGACACTCACTAAAAACGGGTTGTTTGGATACAATGTTCGGTTGGCATACCAAGGAATCTACGATCCCGTCAGCTGTTCCCGTCTGCTTTTCAATAATGCACAGACAGCATTCTTCGTATACCAAGGAATCTACGATCCCGTCAGCTGTTCCCTTCTGCTTTTCAATAATGCACAGACAGCATTCTTCGTAAGCCACAGGGCCCCGGCTGTGTCAGTGACACACAAACTTCCGGCAGTTGTGTCGATGAAGTGCTATCGATTCAACCGAGCCAAAGCCATAAACTGCGGCACCACAGCACGGATTGATAATGCTGGGACATTGCACATTCAAAGGGCGGAAACCCGACAAAGCCGGCTTGGCACACGTGCTGTCCATCTATGCCGAACAGGTGCATTTGTGAAACAACAGAGACAAAACAGCAGCAGCTGGAGCCAAATACAGGAAGCAGATGGGTGACACTTCCGGTATCATTAAACTCCCTTTTAATTGCAAATTAATTGGATGGTGTAGAGGCAGCTGCAAAACAGTGCCTTTGAACTCCGAACTTTGAACTTTAAACACACGATCTCCTAACTACCGCAGCATTTGGTTCAGTCTAAAACGCTGATGGGTGGATGAAACGCACTAAAAAGTCGTACTGGTCCATAAACTTCAGCCCTTACGTCAAGTTTCTTGCCTTTTAACAATCTTATACCATTTTATTTTGTGCGCTTATTCTTCTGAATTTGACTCGCATTTCGAATCCTTCGCCATTTAAGGCGTCTTACTGGTTACGAGCGATCTCGCGATAGCATTAGGCAATTGAGTCCTCATTCCGACTATCGTGATTTGGTGGCTCTCAAAACTGCGGAATGAGCAATGCGCATGTCATCACAGCAAGAGTCATGGCCATTTTACCTAAGTAAACCAGTTTGAAGACCATTTGAAAAATATGATAATACAAATACACAGCTATTATGCTATTTTCCATTTCAATAAAACAATTGAAAGTGGAATAACCACTCATTTTTCAACTATTTTCTTGTACCTTGCCCATCTCCGGCCATAGGTCAATTAGTGTTAAACACAAGCCCTACTATGATGCACGGGTAAATCAGCTTCATATGACCTTTGACTACATAATAGACCTACTAACCATGTTCTCAGACAGTTCACACAAAGACCACACCACTACATTGCCTGATATGAAGTAAACCAGACCTTAATGTCGAAGATATAAACACACGTCAACACTTCATCAACACAGTGTGGGAAAATCCATTGCTACACTTAACAGCGAAGCGTAAACATGTCTTTATACTCGGAATTACACAAAATATCTACGAACAGCCCCCACCATGTCTCCAGCTGCCCGGCACACCCACCTGGGCGAAGTACTTTTTCGACTCGATGTCCATGAGCATGCCCTGTATGAGGAGGAGGTGGCTCTCGTGTCGCGCCTGTTTCCACTGTCGACCGTCGCAGGCCATCAGCCGCTCCAGTATGGAGGGCATCAGGTCCGACCCGCCCAGCGTCTGCAGAACGGAGACAAACAGCCGACACCGCGGACTGTCAGACGATACGCCAACTAGACTGCAGGCTCTCAGGCACAGGCCAGTATAAACACAGACATCAACACAGCGTGATATTTCCAGAGATAGCGAGATAACAGCAAACAAAGGCGGGCATACAGCGTTGCATAGGAAAAGTTCACGATATTTTCCACTAGCATCAGGCCTGATATTTGCCCTTGCAAAGCTGGAAAATCTCCAAAACACAGGGACAGTGCAATCTGCATTCCAAACACAAATCTCCAAGACACATAGGCAGGACACGAGCATTCCCCAGACAGACTAATCGCTGCTGATCGCTGGAAATTAAAGTCTCAAATCTGACGTGACACAATGTTTTTTATTCTTCTCTCTCTGTCCGCCTACCTGTTGCATGACTGAGCTGAACACAGGCCTCAGCTGGGGGTGCTGCTCCAGCAGCTGGCGCACGTGGCGCACCAGCCGTAGCGTGAACAGCTGGTGGGCGACCACGTGCGCGTGCACCACGTGCAGCTCGGTGCGGCGCAGCTTCCGCGGCTGCTCCGGCTTGAGACGCTTCAGCAGCTCGTCACAGCCCTGAGGCGGGGCGGAGAGGACAGAGTGAGTGAGAGCAGAGGGCGAGAGATGAGAGACAGAGTGAGATATGAGATAGGGAGGGAGATGACCTCCAGCTCCACAGCCAATCAACACCACCACAGTCAGACAGACAGCACCACAGGCGTCACTTACCCCCGACAGCAATAACTGGGCGGCAAGCGAACCAGAAAAGATGTCGGGGATCAGCTGCCAATCCAGGGCGGAAATACTGACAACTCAGATTGCAGCGCGCGTCGTCGTGTTCTATTTGCTGGGAGGCAATACGTTGCCTGCCACCGCCGGCTGTACCATACCCCGCCACTGTCGGCAGCAGCTACATTTCAGGACACCGGCGTCACCAGTATGTGCTGGCAACACAGCCTGTCTGTCAGCCCGACCACAGCCTGTCTGTCAGCCCGACCACAGCCTGGTCTGTCAGGCCCGACCACAGCTGTCTGTCAGCCTGTCTGTCAGCCTGTCTGTCAGCCTGTCTGTCAGCCCGAATTCACAGTCTGTCTGTCAGCCGACCACAGCCTGTCTCGTCAGCCCACCCACAAGCCTGTTGTCAGCCCGACCACAGGGGCCTGTCTGTCGGCCCGACCAACAGCCTGTCTGTCAGCCCGACCACAGCCTGTCTGTTCAAGCCCGACCACAGCGTCTGTTCAGCCCGACCACAGGCCTGTCTTGTCAAGCCCGACCACAGCCTGTCTGTCAGCCCCGACCACAGCCTGTCTGTCAGCCCTGACCGCAGCCTATACAGCCCGACCACAGCTGTCTGTCAAGCCTGACCAAACCTGTATGTCAAGCCTGACCAACAGCCTGTTTGTCAGCCGACCACAGCCTGTCTGTCATCCGACCCAGTCTGTCTTGTCCAGCCCGACCACCAGCCGTTCTTGTCAGCCCCGACACAGCCTGTCTGTCAGGCCCGACCACAGCTGTTTGGTCAGCCCAACCACAGCCTTGTCTGTCAGCCTGTCTGTCAGCCGACCACAGGCTGCTGTCAGCCCGACCACAGCCTGTCTGTCAGCTTGTCTTCAGCCCGACCACAGCCTGCCTGTCAGCCCGACCAGCCGTCTGTCAGCCGACCACAAGCCTGTCTGTCAGCCCGAACACAGCCTATCAGGCCCGACCACAGTCTGTCTGTCAGCCCGGACACAGCCTGTCTGTCAGCCCAACCACAGTCTGTCTTGTCAGCCCGACCACAGGTCTGCCTGTCAGCCCAACCACCAGTCTGCCTGTCAGCCCGACCACCAAGCCTTGTCTTGCAGCCCGACACAGGTCTGTCTGTCAGCCCGACCACAGTCTGTCTGTTCAGCCTGACCACAGGCCTGGTCTGTCAGGCCCGGACCACAGCTGTCTGTCAGCCCGACCATTAGCCTGTATTGTCAGCCCGACCACAGGCGTCTGTCAGCCCGACCACAGCCTATCAGCCCGACCACAGTCGTGTCTTGGTCAGCCGGGACCAAGCCTGTCTGTCAGCCCGGACCACAAAGCTGTCTGTCCCAGCCGACCAGCAAGGCCTGTCTTGTTCAGCCCGACCACAGCCTGTTTGTCAGCCCGACCACAGCCTGGTTCTGTCAGCCCGACCACAGCCTGTCTGTCAGCCGACCACAGCCTGTCTGTTTCAGCCCGACCACAGTCTGTTTCTGTCAGCCCAACCACAGTGCCTGTCTGTCAGCCCGACACAGCCTGCGTCAGCCCGACCACAGCCTGTCTGTCAGCCGGACACAGTCTGTCTGTCAGCCCGACCACAGCCTGTCTGTCGCCCCGACCACAGTCTGGTCTGTCAGCCCAACCAAGCCGGTCTGTCAGACCCGACCACAGCCTGGTCTGTCAGCCCGACCACAGCCTATCAGCCCGACCACAGCCTGTCTGTCAGCCCGACCACAGCCTGTCTGTCAGCCTGACCACAGCCTGTCTGTCAGCCCGACCACAGCCTATCAGCCCGACCACAGCCTGTCTGTCAGCCCGACCACAGCCGCCGCCTGCCGGCAGTTGCCACGTCATCTCTAATCCCTCACCGTGATTTCGTTGTAGAGCAGGATGGCGACGCCCTCCTTCCTGAGCGCGGCCGCCGCCGCCTTGGCCTCGTCCGGGGAGCAGGGCGTCCCCAGGGCGATAGTGTCGGCCACCTTGTCCACGGCCGTGACGCCGAAGTTGTAGGCGACGGTGGCGTAGCGCAGGTGGCGGGGTGGGTAGTGCTCGCGGCCCAGGTCCAGCTCGAGCGGCACGATCTTTAGCGTGGTGGCGTCCCGGTCGAACACACTCAGTACGTACTGCATCGCTGAGAGGAGAGCCAAGGTGTCAGATGAGCGCGTCCAGCAGACACTGCAGCAGGGCGCGTATCGGGGAGGTCGTCCGGCGGGCAGACGATGCAAGATTGAAGACGGTATGCTGATATCGAGTGACATCAAATAGATGATGATTATGGTGATGATTTGGGGCTTAGGGGCGCCATAAGTGCAGCTGCGGTTAGTTGGCGCCCATAACTGTAAAGAGGTGTAACCTTCGGTGGCAATCACTGATCGAACATCACATTCCCAGAATCAGGCACGAGCAGATACGGCGAACCACTCGGAATACTGCAGCTACCGACTCAATACTAAGTGCTGACACAATCACCACCACACGTTCTTAGAATTACCAGTCTGCATACCACACTGAGTGATGCCCATATACAGTGAGCTGGAGTTTAAGCTACATTCTGAGTCAGAGTCTGAGTCAGAGCCTACTCTAGCTAGCTATCGGGTTCACTGACCAGCGCTGAGGAGCACGGTTGCCTTTGCGGCCTGCTCCGGGGCGGCGGCGGCCGGCCGCTGCTCGGCTGGCGGCTGGTGGGCGGCACAGGCCGGGTCCCCCTTCCACGCCTCCGAGTCGCCACAGTCACAGTAGCCGCCGTTACCCTGAGACACGCACATCTGGTACCTGCCGACACACACAGTCACAGTCACAGTCACAGTCACAGTCACAGTCACAGTCACAGTCACAGCCACAGCCACAGCCACACGGCTCAGAGCGGGGCGCTATACAGCTGGTGACACAGACGCAGACACGCACAAAGCTATGAACGGAGCGCTACAGAGAGCACTTGGCGAAGGGAGCTTCACATGTGGTTGGTGTGGTAAAAGGCTAGAAAACATACGGCTGAGCAGATGATACAGATGAAAACAGGACATGACAAACTATCCAAGTGCGATGAAGTCGCAGCAGTGACAGACAGCTGATGTATGTATACCGAGACAAATCACCGGCACATTGATGTCCGAGTCAGAAGCCGAACGAACACATTTCTTCACAATGCCGGGTACAGGAAAGCCGGTGGACCAGAACGTGACCAGAAAGAGTCGGTGTCATTGAGCCGTCCGTTGTTACATTTCCACTGACCGACTCATCCGTGATATCTTCATCATTATCTTTATCAACACATATTATGACCTCAGCACTGCGATATTGCAGGCCAAGTGTCAGGGTTTGCATATTACATTACACACTAACCATGTAAGTAGCCCGTTAACTGAGAACCTCGCGATATTTACCAGACATCGACCCTTGAATGTTCCAATGCCCTTGAATGACTCAGTATTCGCATACTGTGCATCTGGGAACCGACTGTGACTTAATGACTGACCTGTAGTGTTTGCGGTATTTATGACTGACTGGCCTGTAGTGTCTGTGATATTTATTGACTGACTGACCTGTAGTGTCTGTGGTATTTATGACTGACTGGCCTGTAGTGTCTATTGATATATTATTGACTGACTGGACCTTTAGTGTCTGTGGTATTTATGGACTGACTGACCTGTAGTGCTGTGGTATTTATGACTGACTGGCCTGTAGTGTCTGTGGTATTTATGACTGACTGGCCTGTAGGCTGTAGTGTCTGTGGTATTTATGACTGACTGACTGACCTATGATATCTGTGGACCGACTGTCTGAAGCAATCGGTGCACAGTACGCAGGTGGGGTCCTGTTCGCAGTCTTTGCAGCTGTACGTCGGGTCTCCGTTGTTGAACACCTTGCCGCAGACGTTTGACGTAGCCTTGACCACCTGCCGGAGACAAGACGGGGCGCTGTCAGCTCGGTCCAGGCCATGTCAGCTGCTCCAGTCAGGCTGGGTAAAATCACATCAGGGTTTGATCAATTAGTCGGGTCTGAATAGGTCGAATCTGACAGGGTCAGAGTTCACGAAAGATAAGCGTTTTATCGATTAGTGAGATCTAAGTCAAATCAGGCAAGACCAAGGCTGAAAAGAGACCGCGTTAGTTCAGGTGGGGTTTACTTTGGTTCAGCCAAGTGAGACCAGGTCAGGTCAGGCAGTGTTTAGTCTCTCGACATAATTAAGCCGAGTCCGCTGGCCGGTCAGCCCCCTCCCCCACCCCCTATCAAACACTGGTACGTGCATCGTGGAGATAGAGACCCATAGTCGAGACAGATAGAGACGTAGAGACGGTCCGAGTACATAACGTGGCGCTGCGATGCCAAGCGAGATAACGGGACCGATAGAACATGGACCGATAGAACATGGCCGGCCGTTTGATGAACCCGTACAATGAGCGCTACGTCACTGTACGTGATGTGACGTCATAACGCACGGCCCGTGACGTCATAACGCACGGCTGGTCAGGACAGGACAGCATGAAGCCTGCACCTATGTTACCAAGTTTGTCCAGAGACGGGAGACGGTTGGCTCCATCTCTGCCCACTGCCAGCTGCCATTTACCATAAAGTAAATCACACCGTAATGTCGACACATTGGAAAGTGGAGACCCATGGACACCCGTCCTTCATCCTCGCAGACATATAATTCACCAAGCTAATCAGTCCTTCCTCCTCACCTGTCCTTCCTCCCCGCATATCTTTCCTTCCTGCCCGCTCACCCGTCCTCCCCCTTCACACATGTCCTTCCTCCCCTTCTCACCGGTCCTTCCCCTTCACACATGTCCTTCCTCCCCATTCACCCGTCCTTCCCCTTCACACATGTCCTTCCTCCCCGCTCACCTGTCCTTCCCCTTCACACATGTCCTTCCAGCCCGCTCACCGGTCCGTCGGAGGTGTCATCTCCCAGCAGGAAGCGGGAGAGCGGCTGTAGCAGCAGACGTTCCCGACGCTCATCGAACGCTGATAGGTCATCGGCGGGCGCGGCTGGAGGGGGAACCGACAATCGCGGCACCGTCTCCTTCCAGAACTCCCTGCAGGACACGGGGTCACACGGGTCAGACTAGGTCACACGGGTCATACAGGGTCATACAGGGTCAGACGGGGTCAAACGGGGTCAGACGGGTCAGACGGGCACCCAACCAAGGTCATACGGATCGTACGGCACAGCAGAGGTCAGGGTAATACGGGGCAGATGGGGTAGCTCAAGGCGATATATATAAGATGACGGCGTCTGAGCTCGGTCAAGTGACCATGGGCGCAATTGCGTTTGTGACGAGGACACTTCCAGTTGAGTTCTGGGTCCATCGCGTTTTTGCAGCAATGGAAAAACAATGGTTACTCTGAACATTTTAATTTAATTATTTGTATAACTTTATCCGGCCACATTTTTCAAAGAAACCCATTGAAACATGAATATAATTTATCTAGCTTTTTATGGTGGTTAATATGTTTTTATCATTTCATTGAGTAATTGATAACAGTTTCAATGCAAGCGAAATCCTGGGTCCAGGGTCACGTGACCGACGCCCCGCAGGTCTGGGGCAGCTGCAATCAGAATCAGCTAAGGTCAGGGTTCGACGGGTCACTCGGACAGCAGCCTGAGGTCACGGCTGGCCGAGGTCAGGTGCAGACGGGTCACAAGGAGCACCTGAGGTCATGTTGACACGGTCTCACTGGACACCCGACGCCAAGGTCAGCCGAGGTCACGGTCATGATGATGATGTTTATCATAACTGTCGCAGTTAAGTGACGTCCGTGGGTCAGCGTCAGGTGAGATGAGGGTCGGTTGAAGTAAGTGGTGGTGGCGCTTTGGGGTTTTAGCGCGCCGCAAACTACTGTTGTTATATGGCGCCCATTCAGATGAGGTCAGACTTGATTATATTTGGGTTTATTGACGTGCCGACTCGCCATCTTCTAATGTGTTGCTGCCAGACTTGTGAAAGGTTGAATCAGCTTGTGAAAGGTTGAATCAGCTTGTGAAATGTTGAATCAGCTTGTTAAATGTTGAATCAGCTTGTGAAAGGTTGAATCGTTGGACTCCACGTATCCAGGTCAAGCGGCCAACCCGGCACCCGCCGGGTCCCTGATAACGAGCACGACTTTTTCGTCCAGTACTTCCGCTGGTGCAACCTTGGTACACAAACTAGTTAAGTTACGGATGTTTTGGACTTTGGAGCATGCCTAGTTCACGTACCAACATACCCGGCCGTGTGCCCGTTGGCACTGCACTGGGGGCGAGGTCTGTTGGTCGCTGTAGCAGCCCCGTACTCGCCGTGCCACAGCTGTGCCAAATACGCAGTTGGCTGCAGCTTCGTCGGCTTTGTTACCCGGCTAGCGGTGTTGTCATCTCAGGATTCGGCGGGCTCTGTGGCGGCCACAATATAACCAATGTGGCTATATTAGCGAATTACCATCCACAGCGGCGCAGTAGTCGGTGCTGAGCGTTATGGAAATGACTACATGATATACTCGTAACCCAACCAGCATTACCGGTGAAATTTCGACAAGTGAAGGTTGAAGCAATCTCAATAATATTCGAATCTTGCAACCCAGGGTCACAGTTTGTACACGACAAATACGTGTTATGTTATGAACTTGATAAAATATAGCACGGCGGAATCGTTTATGTAGAGAGGATATCAAAGCAGCACTTCGGTATCGCAAAAGTATATGATCAATATATAACCAAGTTGAAGCTTGATAACTTCCTCCCTCATAGGAATTAGGAAAATCATTGATTTAGGCATCTAAGCAGAAACTGTATCTGTACGCGAATTTAACATGTCAGTTATAAAACCGTCATTCTGAATACTGTCGACAAGTTTGATTGCACTTCCCTGAATTTGTAAAACCCATGCTCGCATAAATATTTATTAGAAAATACCCCGACATTTAGTCAAAGGTCAATGGTACAAGTTGCATTATTGTCATTAACGTGAACAATGTGCTAAATAAGCGAATAAGCAAAAATGTGCTGATCAACGTGATACACATCATTAACGCATACTTAGAGCAATATGACAGGATCCAGTGAGCCCCATTACCCCACAGACTGTAAACATGTTCACGGATAAATGGCAACTAGGCTGTAATCTGTAATCTCCGGTGTCAACAGGACAGAACGGAATGTAAACACTAATCATATACAAACATATATTACCAGTAAGACGCCTTAATCGGCGAAGGACGAGCGAGCCCGTAGCAATCCGATATCAAGGAAGTTGGTCTCCTGTCATCCTAACTCTACCTATTTACCTTTGCCTTCTTTAGCTGAAGCTGATTTGTTGTATGTATATTACCCGCCTAATTCAACTTTGTGTCCATCACCCTACATAGTTACTCACCTGGGACTTTCTGTGGCATTAGTTAACAACACAGTCCACCGCGTGAAGGCTGCCGACAATGGACTGCACCATCGCTTTTTGTTAACCCAGAAGGAGGTCCCGGAAAGTGGATGGAAAGTCAGCTGAGCGAAGCTTGCGGGGGAGGAAACTGGGACTGGCTAGGATGGTCAGGTCTGCAGTTTAGGTGGATCGCTGCAGGCGAAGGAGCAGATGGTCAGTCTCCCGGTCGCTTGTGCTGTCCCATCGCTGTTGTTGATCTTGTTGAAAGCGGGTCCACTGAGCACTGGCAGGGTCGGCTGGGCTGAAGTAGGATCCCCGTAGTGACGTGGCTCAGCTCAGCGCCACAAACGCCAGCCCGAAGCGCCAACTCCTTGGTGCCGATGTCCACGCTGATGGTTGGTCTGGCTCCAGCCCCTGGCTCCTTGTGGATGGTGACCGGGAACGCCCGGTTGAGTGGGATCTGTGTCCCTCCATCCAGCTGGCTGTGACAGCTGGCACCGGCACGCCTTGGACTGCTGCGGATTCCACGCTGGTCCGGCTGGTACCCTGGGAACTCGACACAGACTGCAGCTGGCAGTGGGCGAGTCTGGCGGGTAGAGGGGGCCGACCTCTGCGCTGATGGACCCATTGGTCAGCCCAGCAGAGACCCACAGGTTGGAGCGCAGCATGACGTTTGCGCCCTCTGCCAGACGTATTGTCGGCTCCAGTCCGTTGGCGTCCTGTGCTCTCTTGGTGAGAGCTCTGGCTGGCTGATGGACGGCCTTGAGAGTGCAGCAGGGACGGCCCAGTTGACGCAGCTGGCGCAGACTGATCTCCGCATCAGCTGCGTGACTGGCGACGAGCCTGGCAGATTCTGAGAACCTCTGCAGCTTCTCAGCAGACTGGTACGCTGCAAGCCGGGTTGTCAGCAGCTGGTAGTCGTCGTGGGTGATGGTGCCGTTGCGGACGTTGGAGAGGAGACCGCGAAAACGGCTCCTGCCTGAGAAAGCCCCCCCCCCCCCGAACGCGCTCCACTTGTGTTAACCACTGCCTTGTCGAAGCTTCGGAAACTGGTCCGGCCATGTTCGCTTATCTGCCCGCCGTCGGCTCCCACGTCGTGCATCGGCTGGTCCATCACCGGTGGCAGCTGTCCGAAGATTCCGAGTAGGCAGACGCTGACCCCGCCGAAAGGCTCCGGCGCCCGATGAGGAAACGCCCGGCGCAGACGAAGATCAGCAGCCCGGAGCACCTTCCTGCCCACCATGGACATTTCGTCAACGATCCGAAGCCCGTCCAGCGGCGTCTGCAGCACGCGGAGCTGCTCGTCCTTATGCCCCGGCAGCCCGTTGGTCAGCGGTACTGGCAGAGAAAGAGTCCGGTGCAGGGTCTCGCCCATGGTGTTGAAAGCCGCTGTCCCTGTAGGAGCGCAGACTCGGACAAACCGTGCAGAATCCTCGCCATACCGTTGCAGGCGGAACTTTCTGAGGCACATGATGAGAAAGCTCTTTCCCGAGCCGGCAGTTCCGCTAACCAACAGTCGCACTGGACCAGCCTCGGGCTCGACTAAGTTCCGCAGGATCTGAAAGGCCTGCAACCTTTCAATTTCGAAACACACCCCTACCCTTCAAAGCAGCACCAGACACCTTCATTTCGAATCCTACACCAAGTCACAGATTAACGGCTTGCGATAAACCCATGTAGAGCAAGGAGAGTGGGCGTGGGTTCGGTTGGGGAGGGGGTGGGGGGAAGTGGAAGGGGAAAGCGCGAGAAAGCGCGGCGGGGCACGGGGAGGTCGGAGGCCTGTTCACGACCACTTGCGATTCGGCGGTTATCAGCAGTCTCTAACACCGCCCCTTTTCTCATGCGTTCTCATGCGTTCTCACGAGACGCCACAAGCAGGCGTCTCGTGAACACTGAATGCCGCGACGCGCCACTTTAAGTGACATTTCATCCTGCGGTTTGGCGGTTGTTTCGTGCCAACCACCGGAACCACCACCACCGCCAGCCGTGTGACGTAATACTTTCGCCCATCCCCCAATTTGAGTTACCCCTCACCGGTTCCCCGACCATTGCTCAGGCGGACCCGCCGATACCGCGCGCCGTAACCGCAGGTCCGTTGAACAGGCCTCGGGGCTACGACAGGGACGGGAAGAAGGCCACTGAACAGAAAGAGGGTCCTGACTCGATCTGTGTCGGCACGTTTGTCAGCTGGCTGGGTACCAATCACGGCCCAGTATTCTGCCTACGTCACGAGACACGCTCATTATTTTACGGTCGTGTTCGGTGAACGTTGCTAAATCACGGAGCAATACTGGGCTGTGATTGGTCCCCGCCACGCTGACAGACGTGCTGACAAACGGGCTGACGGCAGATCGATCAAGGCCGAGGTAATGTGTTTGTCAGTCGACAGCGAGGCCCGGTAGAGGGATGAGGGGAGTGTCGGGAAGTGAGGTCATACCCACCCACGGTTCCCAATAACACACCCATCCTTTCCTTTGTTACCATTACCATTGCCGTCCAGCATAGTGCGTGTGGTTCAGGGTGGCGGTATGCGAGAGTTACGCAGAGGAATAAACAAAACACGCTATGGTGCGCAGAGTGCAGATTTCAGACCAAGATCATATCGGATAATCAGTGTTGGAAGTCATATCATACAATTATTCACAAACTTTAATTGGTATGAAAATATTTGACAAAAAAAAACATGACAAAATAAATGACATTTTCATGAGCAGTGCGCCTGGAATAACCCAGACAACAAACCCGGCAACGATAAAATGGAACAGATAACAATCGAGCGACCCAAGACGTTGTTTTTAATCCAAGAACGCAGTTTCGATCCCGAAATGCCAAGAGATGGGCCTACCCCCCCCCCCCCGAGGGAACAGTAGTAACGCTGGTATTGTCATCAGCGAAGTAATTTTTGTAATTACGAGCGAGCGCGAGGCGCGAGCGAGGTAACGCTTTTCAGAAGCTTGTATCCTTGCAATCCCGCATCCGATTGACAAACAGTATTTACCATCTGATGACCCATGCAATCAATTATGCTAATTACATGCTTCGTCTCACGTGGGGGGGTCAGCATGGCGCGTGACACGTGCATACGGATCAGGGCATGGATGAGAAAGGGTACTACTCATCACTGGTCAGGGGAGTCAGAAAACGTTATCCCAGGGGGGTGTCATGGCTATCTCCGTACGTGTCCCCTGTCCAGTGAACGTCAATTGACGAGCCGTTTCCCACCAAATGGTGGTGGCCGGATCGGGAGATGTTATTTCTTTGTAGACTTGAAAGTGCGTCGACGTGGACTCTCGGTCTAACAAGGAAAGCTCCGCGTTTCGACCGACGCGGCAAACATGACCTTATATGGGCATGGGTCCTTTGGCGGTCTCCTAGTGGCTATTCCTTAGCAATTTTTGGAGAAAATGACCAATTAGCGGCTGTAAAGGGCATTTTTGATCTATCAGTAGGTGCCCAATTCGTCCTGCTGGCACCTAAGGTATTAAATGGTAATGACCGTTCAAGTAGGCCCGGATTTTAACACTATTTGATAGGGAGCGTGGTAGTCAACGTGCCTGGTGACGTTTCGCCATTACGCTGCTACCCGGACGGGTTTAACCTAGTATCTATGGCCTTGACGTTTATCCTGCTCTAGGGCCTTGATCCTGTATCTAGGCAGGGTGATAGAGACGTATCTAGGGCCTTGATTCCTGCTATAGCTGAGAACCCATAGATATATAGGACTAGATAGGACAGCTGGGTTCCGAGAGTACGTACAGCGGCCGCCATCTTGGGTAGTCCTCGAATTGCTGTCGCCGTGTTGATCAGTGGATGGACGGTGGGGTCTGAAGCGCAGCGCGGGCAGTGATGGTCCATAAGAGCTGGGGAAGGCAGGGGATACATGCCCTCCCTTGGCCTCGAACTTGAGGGGCACTCCTGGGCCGCCCTGAGGGGGCACTCTGGCCGCGCTGAGAGGGGCACCCTGGCCGCCTGAGGGAGCAACCCTGGCCGCTGAGGGCCACTCTGGGGGCCGCCTTTGGGGCACCTGGCCAGCCTGAAGGAGCACCCTGGCGCTGAGGGGGCCCTCTGTGGCCGCTAATGGGGGACGTCTGGCCGCTGAGGGGCACTCATGGTCGTCTTGAGGGGCAACCTCTGGTCTCGTCTAGGCGGGCCCTTCCTGACCGTTTGAGGGGGCACTCGGGCCGACTGAGGGCACTCTGGCACCGGAGATGAGGGCCCCCTGGCCGTTTGAGGGGCACCAATGGGCCGCCTGATGGGACATTTTTTCACTTGGGGGGGGGGGGCAATTTGCCACCTGAGGGGTGGGGGGGGGGGCACTCTGACCGACTGAAGGGCATCTTGGGCACCGGAGATGGGGACCCCCTGGCCATTTGACGGGGCAGCCTATGGCCGCTGATGGACACTTTGCCACCTGGGAGGGAGGGGCACTCTGCCGCCTGAGGGGATCACTCTTGTCGCCCTGTGGGCCACTCTTGCCACGGTGGGGAAGGGGGAGGGGGCACTCTAACCATATGGGTAGGTGTGGGGTGAGGGGTGCAATCTTGCCACGTTTGGGGGGGGGGCATCTTGCACCTAGGTTGGGAACACTCTTGCCACCTATAGGGGGGGGGGGGGGCACTCTTGCCACTGGAGGGGGGGGGGGCACTCTTGGCCACCCGAGGGGACACTCTTTGCCACCCGGGGGAGCACTCTTGCCACCCGAGGGGGGGGGGAGAAAGCTTCTTCCCCCCCTGAGGGGGAGACACTCTACATCCAGATGGAGGCACCTCCTTTTTGGCCAGGGGGGGGGGGGGGTGTCTTGCTATCAGACTATCTGGAGGGGGCACCGTCACCTGAGGGGCATCTTGTCACTGGGGGGGGGGGCACTCTTGCCAGCTTGGGTGGGGTGGGGGCACTTATTTTCCACCCGAGGGGAACTATTCCCAACCGCGGGAACTCTTGCCATCCGGGGGGCACTCTTGTCCACGGGGGGGGTGTAACTCTTGCACCGGAGAGAGGCACTCTTGCACCAGGGCGGGGGAACTCTTGCCACCTGGGGGAGGGGGGTACTCTTGTCATTTTGGGGGAGAGGGCACTCTTGCCACCTGGGGGGCACTCTTGTCACCTAGGGGGGGGGCAGCTCTTTGCCACTCGGGGGGGGGAACTCACCTTACCCCTGGGGGAGGGTGACTCTTGCCACGGGGGGGGGGAAACTCTTGCCACCTGGGGGGCACTCTTGCCACCTAGGGGGGGCAACTCTGCCACCCGAGGGGAGCCGCTCTTGCCACCTGGAGGCACTCTTGCCAACCGGGGGGGGGGGGCACTCTTGCCACCACGGTGGGCCACTCTTGCCACCCGGGGGCAACTCTGCCACTCGGGGGGGGGGGGGGGGGGCGGGGTTTCTCTTGCCACCCCAGGGTGCACTCTTGCCACCGGGTCACTCTTGGTCTTGCAACCGGGGGCACTCTTGCGCACCCGGGTGTGTGTGTGTGTGTTTGCCACCCGAGGGGTGGGGACAACGTCTTTTCACCGGGGGAACTCTTGACAGCCGGAGGAGGACACTCTGCCCCCGGGGGAGGGGGGTCACTCTTGCCAACATTGGGGGGGGGGGCACTCTTGCACCTTGGGGGAGGGGTACGTCTTGCCTTGGGGGGAGCACTCTTGCCACCTGACGGGGGGGGGGGGGGCAACTCTTGCCACCTGGGCACTCCTTGCTCCTGGAGGGGAGGGCACTCTTCGCCACCTGGGGGAGCACTCTTGCCACCTGGGCGGGGGGGGCGGCACTCTTGCCCAATCCGAGGGGGCACTTTTGCCACCCGGTGGTCACCTCTAGCCACGGGGGGCACTCTGCCACCCGCGGGGGGAGGGGTCTCTTGCCAACCTGGGGGTCACTCTTGCCACCGGGGTCACTGCTTGCAACCGGGGGGGGGGGGCACTCTTGACACCCAGGGAGAAGCCACTCCTTGCCACCCGGGGGGAGGGGCACCTTGCCAACCGGGGGGCACTCTTGATACCAGGGGGCATCTTGCCACGGGGGGGGGGGGGCACTTCTTGCCACCCGGGTGCACTCTGGCCTCTCCAGGGGTACCTGGCCCTGAGGAGGGTACCCTGGACGCCTGAGCGGGGCACCCTCGGCCGCCTGAGGGGGCACTCTAGCCGCCCTGAGGGGGCAACTCTGGCCGGCCGAGGGGACACTCTGTGTGACAGCTGAAGGGAACCTCTAGCCGCCTGAGCAGGGCAATTCTGGCCTTATGAGGGGGCACTCTCGGCCGCCTGAGGGGCCCTCTATTCTCTTCTGCCCCTTTGTCGCCGGAGGGGGGGCACTCTGGCTATCTTTAGGGACGGGCCCCCCCAAAACGCGGGCCTGCATTCATGTAAACTGTCGCTTGATAGTTTAGTAATCAATACGTCAATTACTGCCTTAGGTTCGTACAACATCCCCCCGATACTTCTCAACTCCTTGCCGAAATTCGGCAGAAGAATCACTTTTTCCAATCATCAATCACACAACCTGCCGTCTTCCCTGCCCCCGCAGCGCATAGCGCGCTTAGGGTGAGTCTACATGCTTCGTCTCACGTGGGGGGGGGGGTCAGCATGGCGCGTGACACGTGCTACGTCAGGGGTGTCAGAAAACGTTATCCTGCTATAGCTGAAAACGGACTAGTTGAGTTGCGGTGGTTGCCATGATAACATAATGCTGCATGACACTTCCACTTCCGCGGGTGCGCTGATCGATTTAACTGAAATTTGGTGCGTGGTTTGAGACCACACTACTGGCAATGTGGAGTTAAGATGACAGTAGACCAATTTCCTTGCTATCGGGTTTCAACAGGCTCGCTCGTGTCCTTCGCCAATTAACCCGCACACGATGCTGCAGATGGGTTCGCGCCGAACACGATCTGCAGGGACGGGGAAGGGCTTTCCCGCCTCCCCCTGAGATCTCGAAAACTACCCTAGGTAGTGACAAGCAGAAAACGGCGTTAGATAGCTCGAGAAAAGCTCTAACGAAAGCATATCAGTCTTTTCTTAGATCAAGACGAATTTGAGGTCACTAGAGGTAAAGGTGAGATTTTCCGGTGTTAGGACTTCGCTCTAGAAACCGCCAAATATCTCGGAAACTATAATAGCTAGGAACAAGCGGGAAAAAATACTCGAAAGCCCTTGGAAAATGCAATCACCAGCACGTCCTCAGATTTGAGATAAGGTCAATAGTAAAGGCTCCAGAGGTCATCAAAAGTCTAAAAGACTTTGGCAAAGCTGTTTTTCGTGAATAACATTTCACCTAACAAAGATAGGGAAATACTTTTGAAGCCATCGTGTTTGTCTCGTCAAGGCGCTTTGAAACATGTTAATGGTGACATGCTAAGGTCAACTGATAAATTTGGCCTCCGGTCAAGGCCTTTTGGTGACACAGGTAGGTCATGCTGCATAAGGGGCGACGCGGCTCGACGAGACAAATATTTTAGCGTAATGCGATAGTCTCTATTTGTATTCTATCACAAGTTATTAGCAAAACAATGCTGATGACTTCAGATGACCTCAGATGACCTTACAGAGATCACTGAGTAACAATTGCACCTGGGTCATCCATAATTAGTTAAAATATCCTGATTATGAAATAATTAACTTGATACAATACAATTATCTGAATAGATTAGAAAGCATTTCTATATTTTACCGTTTACTTATAATGGGGAGGTCAGGAAATTGACCTATTCTTAGGTCACTGATACGCAAAATCCGACATAAACGAATTATAGGTACTGATGACCTTATGAAATCCTGCAAGTTTTAAATCTTTCGGAAAAAGACTGGCTTTGCACGACCACAAATATTTTTGGGAGGTAAGGTCACTTCACATGACCTTGTGACCTGAGATGACCTGAAGTCAAAACTTTCATAAAGTGTGGGTAATTGATGCCCTAACAGCTGTGCGAAATTCGGCGGCGCTGGGCGCGCCTTTTTTCGCTACTCCTGAAAAACCTAAGAAGGGAGGGGGCAGAAATCACCCCCTGCAGTGCGCGGGTTAAAGCGTCTTACTGATTTTAATGTCCTTAATTAAAGCGCCTCGTTCCGGGCCAGACACAACGGTAAAGCCAATGACGACCGACTGGCCTAGTACGGCACAGCTGCTGACTAGGGCATCAAGACGTGTCACACATGACACATATCACAACGGTGTCCTGCGAAACCGCGGAATCTGGGGACACCGAACCGCCTCGCGACACGGCACACTAGTCGACAAGCCGAGTCATTGTCGCGAATAGTGTGTGCACTCAACTCTCTGCTAGAGGGACACAGATCCCGTCACCCAGCCAAAATTAACTTGGGCATTGATCGGGCACAATGGTTTAATCCCATTGTGCCCGATCAGTGCCCGAGTTCATTGTTGGCCGGGCAGGGAGCCACTAGATGGTTCAGCTGGTACTCACCGAATGCGCTCCGTGGTCAGCGCGTCCCGCTGGAACAGCTGGGTCCACTCCTCCACCGGGGTGGCCAGCTGATCGTCGGCCTCCGCCATCGCTCCCGAGCCTCACAGTCACCACCTCACGGTCTGTAACACACCACCGGCCCCGCCCTGTCACCACCTGCAACACGCCGGTGACCTACAGCACACCACCGGGTGCAGACCGTCACGACACACCGTCACGGCACGTCACGGCGCCCGCCCGTCTCCCGACACCGCGGCGCCGACCGGCCAACTGCGGACCGCTCTCTCACGCTGTCTGCGGCGGCGGTGGCGGCGGTGGCGGCGCTGGCCGGGCGCCAGCAGCGGGACCGGCGCGGCCGAGCGGCGCGGCGCGGCAGCCAGTGGCGGCCCGGCGACACACCTGTACTGCTATTGACACGGCCAGCACGGCGCAGTAGGGCACGGCACGGGAGGAGATGCTGCACTCTGCAGCCAGGGGGCAGGGGAGGGGCAGGGCGCGCTGTCAGGTGCTCACAGACAGCTGGTGGCCGGGTTAGTCCCCGGCCAGGTCAATCGATGGAGCATGGCTGCAGTCTCACCCGTGCCAGCGGCAGCCGCAAGGTCATGTTGACGCTCTACAGATACATGGTGGCCGAGTCTGCCAAGTTTCAGCTAAGGAAGTCAGCTATGCTATGGCAGCTTAGAAGTATTTGAAAATGACAATCTCTCCAGAGAAATGCAGGATTGTAAAGTGTCTAGTCCTGTGCAAATATATTTGAAGTATGCCAAGGGTTACATATGTATAATGTATCGTCCAGTCAAGAACTTCATGCATATCGTCACAAAGCCAGAGATGTGACGATATGCATGAAGTTCTTGAATGCCATTGCCCCAGCTCAACAATAACATGTACCGTAATATTTCGATATAATGTCGGGTAACATCACTTTCGTCATCATCTGAAAAAATCAACGTTACGATTACATCTAAACGACAATGTTCTGGATGAGTGTTTAGTGTTTACACGCCTCCGTCTGGCTTTTCGTGCACAACATAACCAGGACTAAAATAACGATGGTGCGAGGCGCCGTGAAACCTGGCAAGTTCATTGGGTATCGATTACCCATCTATCTCAGGTTCTAGGCGTTGTTTACATATTTTCTACAATACATAGACATTGGTTAAAATGTTAAATATCTATGTTTAAATATTTCATTTTTTTAACGACTTTGTTGATGCTTTAGTGAAAAAACAGACTAAAAAAGTTTGTGTTTAGGATCCAAATGCATGCATGCATATTGCATAAGAAAAGAGACGTGAAAATTGACGATGATGAGTGAGGTTTATGGGTCATACAGCGTCCGCACAATAAATGGCATTCGTACTGAAAGCCTTTAGAAATTGGCCTTTCGGTAAAATGTCAATTGACTTTGGCCTGACTCTCGGTCACGTGATCGTGTATAAATATTCGTGCAATCATCGTAATCTTACATATTAATACAATTATTGTGGCGGTGGTTTTGGTGTTAATAGTTCGGTATTGTGTTCCCGCATATGTGGATGCGAGAAATTCCTGTGTGACCCCATTGGCATGGATTGTGGAACGGATGCCGATTTTTTCACCGCAGCTCTACCGCCGTAAACTTACGGCTCGTCATCGTACAATTCATGTCGGCAGGTTCCCATCGGCCGACGTTCGCCCGGCACGACGGAGCGTCCCAGTGGTAGGCACAGCACGAGCAGGACGGGAGTAGGGACAACACGAGCAGGACGGGAGTAGGGACAACACGAGCGGGACGGGAGTAGAGACAACACGAGCAGGACGGGAGTAGGGACAACACGAGCGGGACGGGAGTAGAGACAACACGAGCAGGACGGGAGTAGGGACAACACAAGCGGGACGGGAGTAGAGACAACACGAGCAGGACGGGAGTAGAGACAACACGAGCGGGGCGAAGCGGGGCGGGGAGGGAGGGAGTAGGACAACACGAGCAGGGCAGAGCGGGGAGGACGGGATCACCAATCCTATAGTAACCCCAAGGGAACGGCCGGCCAAACCAGCGTGTGTTCACACGAACTCCGCCAGCGGCAGACGACACGGAACTGATGACATGGCGGAGAGTGTGGTTTAAGCCAACAAATAAACCGCTGTGATTAATGCGTCCCATTAATGTCCTTGTCATCAGGTACGGTTTGAAATGCCGTACCCGCTCCGCTAACCGGCTGTACTGTGTAGGTATCTGGGATTTATGGTAGATTATCTGGGAGGACGGGAGATACTGCCGTCCTCCCAGATAATCTAACGGTTTACAAGCAAAGATGTAGATTATGGCGACCGCTGCCACGTGTCATTGGTAATAAACAAAGTGTTGAGTTATTTACTTCCGTCAAGCCAACCCAGGTTCAGCAGAGGTTCAGGATATCGATATACGCACTGACACCACAAACCTACAGGGCCGTATGTGCCATTTCCCCGGTAGATATGGTTTTCTATTTCCTTCGTAACAAAACGTTAAGCGGAAACAGGAAACAACCTGCTTCATTCACTCTGGCCAGTTCTCCATCGATTTGCGATGTCGCTCCGTCTTTCCACCGCGCCACCGCAGGTCATCACGGAGGGACCGGAGACGAACGTCAGCAGCGCTGGCAAACTGTCGCTGGCCGTGGCAGCCAGTGTTTATTTATAGCGTCTGCAGTGCACAGACGGCGCCGCCCCGGCCGGCCTGCAGCCCGGCCTCGTCGGCAGCGTTACGTACCGACTGCCGACCGAGAAAACAGACTGTGCAACGTAATGACAAGGTCGTTACCGCGGCACCAGTCATACAGAGGTGCCGGGTTCGAATCTAGGCCGCCGGCCACTTTCACGAGTCGGGCGACATCCGTCATCGCCGTGTGATGAATGCAGCCGGAGGTGTGAACTGTTTTCAGCAGGGGCGTGTTACATCAGAAGATAGTGAATTCAGCTGGAGTGGATAAATCAAATCTTTAAGAGTAACTTGCGTAATAGAGCCCGTTACGCAAGGTCGTGAGTCGTGACTGAATTAGAGTATGCCGTGGGCCGGGTGGCTCACGGCGAGAGTAGCGTGCGCCAAGCCTGAAGTGAGGGAGTGGGAGGGAGGCACCGCGAAAGCCAGATGATAGCGTTACGTCAGCTCCGGCGGATGAGCAAGAGCTTTTGGAGCTGAATCACTGTGCGAATGCTAGGAAGGATCATTGAGACCATGAAACCCAAAAGGCGGACGAAAGCTGCAATACGATGGTGAAATACGGTGGGTTGAGAATGGTTTCAGAGCTCGTGATTTAGCTAACCAGTTAATGGATAGATGGCAGTGTTGCAGCCATGCGCAGATCATCGGATTAATGACGGTATGCACGAACTACCGATATCTCGAACGGAGAGGGACCACTCATCCAAACAGCTGATGCAAACCAAATAGCTAAATACTCTGATGCAGAGTCGATGTAATGACAATCATAAATAAGAAGATAGAGTGAGACGGAGACGTAACCACACCACTTTTCAGGGGTCACATCCGGAGCTTTGCAGCACTCCTCTTAAGCAGTTCCTGGGGATAGATTCTCCCCAGCTGACCCCTGAATAGGGTGTGACCTGGCCCCAACCCCTGGCACATGGCAAGAGTTCCGGTAAGTGACATGGTCCCAAGAGGACGCATTGCTTAGTCCGCACCAACCAACAGTGAAACCCTTGGCATCCAACAGTGAGAAGAACAAGCATACTTCCTCTGACGAATGCCAGTGTTGGGAGCCGCTGCCACTGGATCAACAGCTGCAGCTGGCCATGAACCTAGCAAAAGCCATTTTCATGACTTGATAGGCTACCTCTGTTGTACTCAGTTGCTAGCTCTACCTCTGTTGTCTATGTGCTGGCTAGGTGCCCATTTGACATATTCAGGGGGCCCTCTGACATGCTCGGGAGCCCTTTGGCTTGTCCAGGGGCCCCTCTGACTTGCACAAGGCTCTTTTGAATGTTCAAGTGCCCTCTGGTCTTTACGAGAGGGCCCTGGTTCCCAGTGGTGGATCCAGAGAGAGGGGCAGGGGGTCATGTCCCCCTTGAGCCACAAAGGAGCACAATGGCCCATGGGGCCCCATAGGTGATCAAAGTGACTTGAAACAAATTTCACTCTGCTTTCAAACAAAGTGCAAGTAAAGTAGTAGTAAAACAACAAAACGTAATGCCTGAGGGGGCCCTCTGACCACCTGAGGGGACCCTCTTGCTACCTGAGGAGTGAGGGGGCACTCTGACTGCCTGAGGGGGCACTCTGGCCTCAAGAACCTCTGAAGAACCTCTGAATTGCTCTAAACTCTCTAAAGACCATGCTTCATGTGGTCTTAAGAGAGGAAATAGGGCCTGAAAGGCCCTATTTCCAAAAGGGGCACATAGGCCAAAGAAGCATGCACAGACCTACAGGGCGAGGGAAGTACAATTGCCCCCTTTGCCCCCTCCATTGGGGAACACCTATGGCCATGACCGCATAATAAAAGCCCATAATCACAATATTTTCTTCCAAGTTGAAGTGCATGAATAAGTATCTATTATGTTTGTCCTTGAAGCCTGCAAAATTTTACTTTGGCTCATTTGGAAGCAAATAGAATCCATTCAGATTAGCCAGATGCTTGTTTAATTATAAATTTGGATTAGCCACCTTGTTGGAAACAGACATGTGCCTGGATCACTGGATCCAGCTGACATCTAGATATTTGTGTCCTGTGTCCCAGGATCCACATGGGACACCAGATACAGGTACAAAATAAGCTGAGGGATTTACAAAGATCTCATATTCTGATATATTTTATGCTGAGGGATCCAATGTGATCCCAGATCCAATTTCAGGATCCAGGCACACCAGTTGGTACTAGACCTACCTTTTCAATCTATGTTTGCTAATAGGTACCAGATAATTTGCAGGTTCTAATCATCTACATAGTAGGTCAGATCTACATGCATTTTACATAGACAAATCCACTGGGATCCAAGAAGATCCACTGGGATCCAATATCTTCATGCAATGTATGACAAGGGATCCACTGGGATCCCACATCAAACTACAGGATCCAGGCAAAAGTCTGGCTAGAAATATAAATTTTAATCAGCCAGCTGTTTGCATGATCTAAAAATGGATCACTGCTGGAATTTGGTGCTGGGAAAAACAATATTTAGATAAGAGTATCTGCTTTCAATTAGGTCTGCAAGCATGCTCTAATATGGACATGAACAATTTATCTATCAACAAATATATTGTATCTGCTCGCCTTGGTTTGCCAAACTGAAATGTGCTGTAGCCTGTAAAACTTCAAAGCAACTAGCAAGGAGGTCCATATATTTAATAAATTTTTAAATTATTCCCCAGCATATTCAATGTTTTGATACTCAATTTTGAAACCTCAATTTGCTATTTCCACAACATTTACAAATTTAAATTGGATACCTAGTGTTTGTGCAGTGTGCACTCAAGCAAATCATAGACACAATAAGCTATCAATTCAGCATTAACAACTGTCCTGTAATATATTATCACTGAAATATTGAATTCGGATGCTTTCTCTTACAAGTCTAATTTATTTATATACTCAGCACCCATAACAGCTTAGTCTGCACCATGGATGAGAAATACCATCCGTGGACCTTAACATCAACATTGCACACATACCACTACCCATCTGGTAAACAACCCAACTTAACGTTGACAGTGACTTGGCATATGTTGGCAATGATTGAATAATTATTGACAAACAATATCCTGCTCACAAATCCTAGACTATCCCGATAAAAAGCATGGTTTATGAACCAAGCACGCACCTTATCCTGTTGGGACCAAGCCAAGGCGCGTTTTGGAGATTTGAACCCGGTCCCCGACACAGAAGGCAAGTAACTTACCACTGTACCAGATTGCTCTCCGAAGCTGAGAAATAAATTGTCCATAAACCACCATACCACGTCACAATCACCCCCTTTCACCATTGGCGAACGTCCGCGAGTGTCTGGGTCTGGTCCGGAGCAAGATTACTGTAAATACGAAGTCTGGTATCCACAGTTGGCAGCACTCGGGCGTTTGGGAGTTAAAAACCTACTAGACCATAGGGTTCCCATGTTTAATCGATGATTTTCAGACGAGGCTGGCTCGTAACCTATAAGACATATTTTAAATCCGACTCCTGGACCAGATAGCGATCAGCTCTGGCTACAACGTTTCTTTTTACCATGTTTCAGTATTCTGGGCATAAAGGCGTTAAATGGGCTTGGGGGTTAAAAATATCGAAACACCCAATGCTGACTGTGGAGTAGCATGGATGTGGCGACAGCAGCGTCATCTATAATGCTAGTAGAAGCGCTCATGTCGTCCTGAGTTTTATCCATTTTGGTCCTTAAAGTGGACCAAATTTGGTCAAAACGGTTTTTGGTGGTTTTGGTCTTATTAGGTTCACTTAGAGTGGACCAATCTGTATAAAATCTCAAGCAACACTATTTTGGACCACGCCGGATCAAATGGTAAAGAAATGACCTAGATCGGTCACATAGTTTCTGAGCATCAGCAGTGTCTGGTCATTGTCCCGGGAAGACACTGCTGATGCTCAGAAACTGTGTGACCGATTTGGGTCCTTTCTTCACCATTCGATCCGGTGTGGTCCAAAAGAGTGTTGCTTAAGACTTTGTCCAGATTGGTCCACTCTAAGTGACCCAAATTAGACCAAACCACCAAAAACCGTTTTGATCAAATTTGGTCCACTTAAATTAGACCAAAATGAATAAAACTCAGGACGAAACTATTTTGGACCACGCCGGATCGAATGGTGAAAGAATTACCCAGATCGGTAATATAGTTTCTGAGATCAGCAGTGTCTGGTCATTGTCCCCGACAGGCAGCTAGTCGCATCCATTCGGCGCTTAGTTGATTGATGAATCACCACGTCACCATGCCAAGTCTACGAGAAAGATACTTGAAGATATATCCTATTTGACTAAGACTTCAGTAGATTTACCCTGAGATTAATTTTAATAAGCAAAAAACATAAAGGGAATAGTTCACCTTTAACATAGGGTTTTGAGTTGACGATAGCCAAGTTGTGGCGCATGCTTCGAAATGATTTGTGACCGCTTTTCACTTTTTCCAATAAACCTCTAATTATTTAATATCGTCCTAAAAGTCGGACCGGGTTATACCCGGTAACTTCCAATACCGCTGATTGGGCTGATTTGGCTGAGGTGACGTATGATTTATGATCGCCAGATGACGGTAGACTTGGGAAAGTGTAAGTGCCTTGGACAAACCCATACTGTTTCAGTACCTTGCTCGTTCTTTTTATTGTAAGAATGAACTTTGTCAGGTAATGCTATGCATAGTGATTTTGATGTTTAAATCTTCTATAATTTTTTTCTTAACAACGTTCTGTAGCGTATGCGTAGCGTTCAGCGCTGCCTGAACGTTCCAGGCTCGCGTACAAATTGTTGATCTGTTCCCACTCACCGATCCCACCTCGTATCTACCAGTACGCGCGTGCCGCTGTTTGATTGACCGCCCGCGGCGCAGCCGCCCGCTGAGTGATAGGAGCCGACGGCGGACCGGGGTTACGCCAGGACGTGTAGAGCGTGCAATGACCTTGTGACACATAATCCAGACGGACGCCCCCAGAGCACGGACAGTGAACGACGATGGGGACTACGTAACCCTTTCATAAGTGAACATATATATATGACGAAATACTACTAAAGCAATGTTCTGTGATGTTTTCAACGTTGTTTTTCCGGCATCTTCAACAAGTACTTGGGCCAGTACACATGTATACGACACGAATCTGCTATCTAACTAGATGCAGTTGCGTGCTTCCCAGGCCAGCTGATTTTCTCGCATTACTCATTGAGAAAAAACAATTCAATGATCACCAATAATTGACATTTTAATTGGCTTTTTCCGACGTAAATATAGGTTCTTTGACTTACTATAATATATATACTTAATTTAGTTGCTTCTCTTCATCATTTCTGACCCTTTTTCTCCGGTTTTTCTTTTCAAATGGTGAACTATTCCCGTTAAATCTATGGATTTAATACAAAACAATATTGTTAATTTATAATAGACAGAACGGTGGTTTTCGGCAGACCCCGCCAAATGTATGACATCCCCCGATGGAACAGAGGCGTCTTAAGGGTCGTAAGGCATCGATGGGGGGGGAGGCGATGATGTAACAGAGGCGTTTTCAGGCAGCGATGGGGGTTAGAGGGGGGAGGCGATATTTAATGTAACAGAGATGTCTTCAGGCAACGATGGCGGGGAAGCAGCACTCTCCAGGGGCAGTGATGGTGGAACAGATCGGTGTCTTCAGCCTTCAGGCAACGATGGTGGGGGAGGCGATGGTGGAACAGAGGCGTCTTCACTCTTCAGGCATCGATGAAAAGGAGATGATGGAACAGAGGCGTTTTCAGGCAGCGATGGGGGGAGGTGTTGGGGGGGTGATAATGGAACAAGGGCGTCTTCAGGCAGCGATGGCGGGGTTCAACACCACTCTCAGAGAGCAGTGATGGTGGAACAGAGGCGTCTTGAGGCAGCAATTGGGAGAAGCCTCTGTTCAATCGTTGCCTGAAGACGCTTCTGTTTCATCATAATTGCCCCCTGAGAGTGCTGCTGCCCCCGTCATTGTTGCCTGAAGACGCCTCTGCTTGAAAATCACTGCCCTCCGGTGTTGTACCCCTCTCCCCATTTCCGCCCAAAGACGCCTATTTTCCATCGTTGCCTGAAGACGCCTCTGCTCCACTATCACTGCCCCGGTGCCCCCTTAGAGTGATCCTACCCCGCGCTATCGTTGCCTGAATATGCTTCTGCTTAAAAATCACTGCCCACCGCCATCGGTGCCTGAAGACGCCTCTGTTTCACCATCACTACCCCTTGAGAGTGCTGCTGTCCCCCGCCATCGTTGCTTGAATACGCCTTTGTTTCACAATCACTGCCCACCGCCATCAGTGCCTAAAGACGCCTCTGTTTCACCATCACAGCCCCCGCCATCGTTGCCTGAATACGCCTTTGTTTCACCATCACAGCACCCGCCATCGGTGCCCGAAGACGCCTCTGTTCCACCATCACTGCTCCCGCAGAGTGCTGCTGCCCCCCTCCCCCTGCTGGCTGAAAATGTCTCTGTTTGGAACGACAGGCAAAAACAAATGTCTGCCATTTTTGGCTCAAGGTGCAAAAGACATGTGTAAGAACATATTTTTTTTTTCGTAGCATCAGTGGGCCTTACAAGACAAATTTCGGTGGGACCTAACCAGGATGCTAACTGTGACCAACAGTGCCCTAACTCATGAGTCATGAGCGTAACAAAGCAGGACACAAAGTGGGAGTTATTTCCAATGCGGTCTTCTCGAAACTCAACCAAACGTCTTCAACTTTGAACTACTCCACCGCTCACTCTTCCTGTTAAAAATGAGTTTGTGTGCAGCTACATCCACGACCACGCGCTGTTCGGTCTTTGTGACAAGCACATCTCCATGATCCGCCAAGTGTTCATCTACCACTTCCTGACACTGATGCGCAGCATAAAACTATACCATAAGGATCTGATCGACGACGTGCGAAGAGGACGGATCAAAGAGGACTTGTAGCATACCGGAGAGCCAGCGGGCTGATGTGGCCGCACATCTCTCGCCTATGCCAGAGAGCCACGGAGCTCGACAGAGAGTTTGCGAAAGGCTTTGACGGCTTCGTTCAGCGGATTTGGCCAGAGGTAGCAAACAAGAGTCAGCGGAATCTGGTCGGGAAACGCGAACGCGATGTACTACAAGGAGGCCAAAGAGATTCTGGGTTCCAACATAGGTAGTAGGTACTCATCCTCAGTTTTTCGTGCAGTGCATCGGAGGGATACCTGGGGTCCATCTTGGAGGTCACCAGGCCCGGGCCTCCTCGCTCAGGGGCGGATCCAGCCCCTCGTTTTTTTTGGGGGGGGCAATTTTTTCCGGCAAAAAGGTACCCCCATTTTTTTATCCACGGATTTGGGCTTTTCACCTTATTTGGCATTATAGATTAAAAAATGCGATTTTTCACACAAAAAAATCGGGAAAAAATCAGAAAAAAACACCTTTTTATTTTTTGGGGTAAAAAATTGTGGAAAAATCACTTTAAAACACTCAGAACACCATTTCCATAGCATATACACGCGTAGGTAATTAATAATAACGTTTATCTCATACCAACTCGCAGGGGCGTCACCGATAATTATTGAGGGGGTCGGCTGAAATGACGAGAAAACATATATCCGTTTTGTCTTCGTGCATGCCTTTGCAACATTTTAATGGATATCCATGTAAAAACGCATTTGGTTTTTGATGTTAGATTAATTTAGATGTTTAGGGGGCGAGTCTGCGTCATATCGTTGCGCGCACTTTTTCGGAAACTCGGCAGGCCATGCTTTAAACTTGTTAGCAGTTTGAAATTAAACCCTCCCTTCAGGGGGCCTGACAGGCCTCCCGTGTTTTTCTGATTCACTTTTTACTTATGCGGCGCATCTTGCTGAAATTTCACTAGCTGAATTGACAAAATATTCGGTATGCTGGCCAAAATTTCGCTGAAATTGGTTCAGTCATTTGGAAAAAATGCATGTTAGTGACGATTATAGTGGTGGAAACGGTAACTATATTGTAAAAAACGCAGAAAATAAGAGTTGTTGGCAAGCAAATGCTAACAGCAAGCGACAAAGATCGAAATGCAATTTTAATTTAGGAAAGACCAACTCGTTTCCGAAATTTGGTGTCTTACCCCTAAAAACTGAAAATGGGATCACTAAAGTAAATGTCAAAGTTTTTTGAAACCTAAAATAATGAGAGATAAATATGGGAGAAATGCCCCAATCAAATTTCACAATGACTTGCAATAACTATTGTATTACTACACTGTGGCCCCTAAGTTAAGAAACTCAATGACGTCATTTTGTATCACTTTTGGACTTATTTTGACCAAGAACAAAAAAAAAAAAAAAAAAACTGAGACAAAACTGGTCTAGGGCCAAGTTTTTTTTTACATTTATCAAATTCTCATTATGAGGTTTTCTGACGGAGAAAAGCCGCTATTCTTGACGTGATCGAGTCGAGGTCATTCCACGACTGGAAGTCAACAAATGACCTGAAACCTAAAAAAATTGCATACCTTAATCCTTCACACACAAACATTGCGGTTCTACCGCCGTTGCTCTATGGTGCTTGGTTTGTAAGTTAACAGGGAATCCGTCAGCCCCCCCCGTACGGCGAAGTGGAAAACGGTAGGCGGGGTTAATTATGTATGAAGGCCCCTGGGGGCAGGACTACCGTCGAAGAGAGCCTCTGCATACACTTAATTTAATAATTGTCAATTCCTTATTGTGTATGCAAGCGTACGAAATTGTGTGATGCGCGAAAATTGATCCAGTTTTGATGTGAATCTGGATTTTTACTGCTTCAAAAAACTATTTAACGATAATTGTATCTTTCCTCGAAATACACTCACCATGTAATACCAAATAGTACGCAAAAACAGTCCGTATTAAATAAATGTGGGTATCACTGATATCCTTGGAGGGTGGGCAAAAAGATATGCTTGGCCCCACCCCTTTTTCGCTTTGGGGGGGGGGGCATGGCCGGATTGGCCCCCCTTGGATCCGCCCCTGTCCTCGCTACACGCTCATTCCGGACACAGTGTTCTACGAGTTTCTACCGATCATCGGCGACGACATCCCGGACCTGGCCGACATCCAGCCGCAGGAGCTGCTGCTCAGTCACGAGCTGGAGGTGGGCATCGAGCTCATCGTCACCAACTCGTCCGTACTCTTCCGCTTCCGTATCGGTGACGTCATCAGGGTAGCAGGCTTGCCCTCTACCAGCTGGCGCCGCAGGGGGAGTTGCTCTACAGGTGGGTCACCGTTACAAACATATACAGCCTGTTTCGTCTCGGTGAAGCCTACTGGCGGATCCAGAGCGGCAAACAAATGTTTTCTGGCTGTCCCAAAAATTCCCAAAATCCCAAATTTTTTAAACACTTACAAATCACGTCGGCTTTCGTGTCTTTGAACATATGCATTGACAACTGATTTAAAACGAACTTTCTCTAGGTTGTGTTCTCTACGTTTTTGAGTTTTTGTTAGTCCGAACATGTGAGTCAAAGTTTGAGCCGGTCTCATCTTCTTTGAGGGAGGGGAGGGGGCATGAGCAGTGGCGCATTTAGAATCAGCAGGGGGGGGGGGGGCACACACTGGCGGATCCGATTGTCTCCGTGGGGACATCGTTTTGTTGCAAAAAGGTATCAAAAAAATTATCCGCGGATTTGAGCCGGTCGCCTTATTTTGGTATTCGAGCTTAAAAAATACGCTTTCGGGGAGAGAACACTTTTTTCGGGAAAAAACTTTTTGGGAACAAATCGAAACTATTTTGTTTTGTCTCGAAAAAGCAATAACACAAAAACGCGACATTCCGTAGCATATACACATATAAGCAATAGTAACCCGGACAACAACTAACTTGGGCATTGATCAGGAACAATGGGATTAAACCATTGTGCCCGATCAGTGCCCGAGTTAATTGTTGGCTGGGAACGTTTATCTCATACAAAGTCGCAGGGGTGTCACCGATCATTCTTGAGTAGGGGGTCGGCTGAAATGACGAAAAAATGTACCTCTCTTTTGTACACGTGTATTGAAAAAATGACTTTGTGGATTTCCATGTTATAGTAGGTATTTAGTTAATTAGCGCCGTGCATTTTTTTGATTTTTTTTCGTCGTTTTTGTTTTGCGTTGCCTTTTTCGGAACTCGGCCGGCTAGCTAGTTTAACATGTAGCCTGCTTGAAAAATAATATTTAATGAAGAGAGTGGACCATGGGGACAATGATTACCTCAAGGAGATCTGCCAGACACTTAATGAAATTGATTTGTACATTTCCATAATTTGTATAAGCAATTACGAAACTTGTGTCATGCCGCGAAGCAGCGCGAAATTTGTTGTGTTTTTGACTGTGGATAGCAATATTTTGACTGCTGTAAAGTATTTTTTTTTTACAAAAAAAAATATATTTCCCAGAAAAGTTGTTAACTTTCCCAGTTTTCTCCTAAGATCATTGTTTTTCACGTTCAGTGCAGGGAACTCGCGGGGGGGGGGCATGCTTGATTGAATGTCCCCAGATTCCTGCGGGGGGATATTCACCTGATGCCCCCCCCCCCACACACACTTGATCCACCAGTGGGGCCACATGCTTTAGAACAGTTCACAATTTATAGATCCATGGAGATTGAAGAACTATACAGACAATAATTATAAAACCGCTTGCATTATCAGTAAAACAACTTGATCCTGGTTATCTTGAAATTTACAAGCAAATGGTGTTCGTTCGGAATGGATACAACCTACTCTAGAGCGCGCCTTCGGCGCCAGCGGAGGGGGGATGACCCCCCTTAAATACGCCACTGGGCATGAGCCTGATGATCGACCCGCTCCTGTACTGCCTGGCCGACGTCGTTTAGACTCTTAGCATTTTTGTTTGCGTTTCGTTGGTAATCAAATCAGAGAACAGGGATCTGAAGTTCATTCAACACGTATTCATGCCATTATATGGAGACAAACGTGTACTTTGTTACGTGATATCTCATTAGTGCACTTTGTTACGTGATATTGTTACCGTTCACAGAGTCTACAATGACATTCAACAAAATAAAAAGATGTCCACAAGCATACGTCGTATAGAACATCCCTGTATTTGCTCTCATGCTGCCCCGTACTATAGCAGATTCTAAGTAAATGTATTTTTTATTTTTCTCAGTTTCGATCGATAAGTGCCGTTTCAGCCGTGCACCTTTTTAAGCCGCGCCTTCCATAACCAGTGTTCCAGCGCCGGCCGCCAGATGGCACTATCGGATGCAATCTGGGGAATGCTGGCTATGCTTTTGAATCTTCATTTTAAAACCAGCATATTTGGGGGAAAATGCTTCGAAACATTGGGAGCCAAGGATGATGGTATTCATGGAGATTGGTTGAGTCGTGCGTAGTTACAGAGTCGCTGCGACTCACGCCTTGGCAGATTGCCAGGGTTTGATAAACATGTTTATTTCGCCTTGTTTCGTACCTAAGTTACGTGAACCACTGTGCGTAGTGATGGCGAATGTCAAAATCACAACCACCGCAGCACGACCAGTTAAATTAGATCATTCACTTATATCGCCGTTTCTTTATAATTTTATAAATATGTACCATTATCCCACGCCGATATCTCTCTTTGCCATTGAATCACGTGCTAAGGCTATTTTTTAACTAACCGTCAGTTAACTCGAATTTAATCACAAATGGTGATTATTCCAATCTGATAATCCAGGCTGTGGAAATCTTCGGGATAAGTCTGTGTTAAAAAACATGTATTATTTTTTTTAAGCGTAGCGGCTGGAACAAATTACCACCACTCGCGAGTATAAAGATGCGTTAATCGACTCGGCTTCGCCTCGTCGATTAACTGCATATTTATACTCGCTCGTGGTGTAATACATAATAGAGATCATATATACATATATTATCTCTATGTGTACATAATATCGTATTCACCCACTTGAATCCGCCACAGATACCGCTCTGTTGACGTAGATTAAAGGAAATATTTCACCTTGAATTGTTGTTGTTTTCAAACACGATTTGACTATATTTTGGAATACAACTTCTTTTCATAATTTTCAAAAATAGCCATACATCGCGCCGATTCAAGACAGAAGGACGTACATTATTCAGTTTATCAAAACTATATGCGTACTCTGCAACGTCAAACGAAAGAATCGAATGGCTCAGCCAATCAATTCGAAGTACTCGCTAAGATTACTGTATAGCCTCGCCGAAGGCCACATCTTGACATTCTTTGTTTATGGCCCACATTCCTTCGACAAAAAGTCAAATATATTCGGCTGGAGGGCCTTTTCAGTCCAGAAAACTTGCAGTTAGTTTTTTTCCATTATCATATGTCTCAGTATGTTTTTAGCATTAGCGCGAGCATGTGGTAAAAGGTTTTCAGCTCTCAGAAAANGGCACTCTGGCCTCCCGAGGGGTACCCTGGCCACTGAGGGGTACCCTGGACGCCTGAGGGG
>VOPJ01015085.1:60134-74176 GCA_014673585.1 Semibalanus balanoides | reverse complement strand
GGGGGGGCACTCTGGCCTCCCGAGGGGTACCCTGGCCACTGAGGGGGTACCCTGGCCGCCTGAGGGGGCACTCTGTTGACCTGAGGGACCTCTAGCCGCCTGAGAGGACATTCTGGCCGTATGAGGGGGCCCTCTTTCTGCCTATGTGGGCCCTCTTGTCGCCGGAGGGGGCACTCAGGCCGTCTTAGGACGGGCCCCAAAAAAACGCGGCCTTGCATTCATGTAACTTCGCTTGATAGTTATATCACTACGTTAATTACTGCCCTAGGTTCGGTACAACATCCCAGATATCTTCTCATCCTTCTGAAATTCGGCAGAAGAATCACTTTCCAATAATCAATCGCACACCTGCCGTCTTCCCTGCCCGCAGCGCCATAGCGCGCTTAGGTGAGTCTACATTGTGGAATACCCAACATGGGGCCGGCTTTACGTACTAGCGAGGCGGTACCCCCTCCATTGGGCTGTCCACTGAACTCTATAGGAGAACTCTCTAGGCTGTCATATCTATGTCTTTATATCTATGATGTGAGCACATGAGCTTGGATTGAAATTTAAAATGCGCGCAAGTGAAGTTTGGTAGCGATGTGTATTTAGTTGGGATTGTATGGACGATATTTCTGCTATTTGTGATAATAAAATGTGTATGTTCTAAAGCACCTGCCTTCTCCTTAGCTTAGTTGTGATTCGTAAGCAGTAAGCACGTTCTGGATCATTTTTTGTTGGGAATAAATTAATTCCATCACCGAAATAACTAATTTATCACCGAATATCACTTATAATTACCGAAATGTCAACATTTTGAGGATTTTTGACGATGGACTGCTTTATAAATATTTAAAATTGCTCCAAGGGCAAGGTTAGGTGTGGTTAAGATAGGCGTCACGGTGTGGTTATGAATTATGATAAAAGCTTGATAACGAATCGGTGATGCTTTAGCATGGAATTCAATGAGAAAGTCGTCATTTTCGGTGATGGTATAAGCATTTCGGTGATTTAATACTACCCTGCCCTTTTTGTTTCAATTTCGGCGCAGATAAGAATATTTCTTGTTTACTTTTGGTTTCTTGTCTATCGGGTGTATGTCTAGTGAACTTTTGTGTCTGGGATTTTAGTAGTTACCGCCCGTTCGGTGAGCAGTTTTGATGATTATTCCCAAGGCATATACTTCCAGCATTATCATTATTTATTTATTTTATTTATTTACATAATCGCCGACGGAACAAGCATTTACAAGCGAAGTCACTAAGATAAAACCAAACACAAAACGCACTGAATGCTTAAAAACATTCACACTCCTATTTGTAATCGAAAAGCGATTAATAAATATATGTCCGTTGTGACGGTACAAGTAAAATATATAATGAGAATAAACTACAAATAACATGCATTTAAAAATAAAAATATAATATATATAAGAAAATAAAATATAATATAAAAGTGAAGAAAATAAAAATAAAAATGAATACAATAAAATGTAACAATAGTTACACACAGCGACACCTATCACATTTTGGAATCATATCGTACCGTTCATAACGCGCATAATTGACTTATTTACATCGAAGAAACATATGATTTCCCTTTCGCCACGGATGACGAGAGAGCGTCTGCAAACAGGTCCACGGCAGAACATGACTCTATGAACCGATTAGTGCAGCCTCAGGTAAGTCTCCCATAAAAACACCTTCTCTCTAGTGTTCACCCCTGGCCAATTGGAATACTAATACAGGGTTCCAGGCTGTTGTCTTGTGACGCGACATGGTAATTGAGGAGAACTGACTGTAGTAAAAACGATGAGCGGATTTTGCCGGTAAAAACATTACGCAAAAACATAATATCGTATTGCATTCTGCGCGCAGAGACAGATACAAAGTTTAAATGTTTCAGTAAATCAGTGTACGATAGTGATGAGGATTGAGAACGGACCTGAGCGTAAGCCACATTAAAAACCTATGCTCTATACCCTTTCTAAATCTAATAGTAATGGGACGAAGCGGCGCCTCCCCAAATTTACGCAGCAATACTCCAAGTTGGAGCGAAACGTGGCGCGCAGTAGGCAAGCTATAATGATCGAACATTGAAGATATCCTCCGGGGTTCGCCTTTTGGAATGATCGAATATGTACACCGAGAGCTCTGTTTGCCTTTTTAACTGAGCTATCTACTTGTGGTCCGAATGTGAGTTTTGTGTCAAGTTTAACTCCGAGGTCCCGAATTTGGTCAACGTGCTCTAGTTCAGTCCTATCAATGTGATAAATGGTTTTTAATGATGTTGTTTTCAAGGTCATTGGAATGATTTACATTTAGTTGAGTTTAACATTAACTTTCATACTTTTGACCACTCATAAAGCTTGTTAAGGTCATTTCGAAGGGCCTGGGCGTCAGAGTTACTTGAAATTTTCCTATATAATTTTGCGTCATCTGCGAACAGCAGAACCCCAGAGGATATCCCAATATTAAGAACGTTTACATACATCGCAAACAGTAAAGCGGATATTATTCCTCCCTCGGGAGTACCTGAGGTAGCCCGGCACCACGCCCGAGCACTGTCCGTTACCAACTACGCGTTGTTGTCTGTTTTTCAAGATATGAAGTAAACCATAGCAGTGCACAATCTGCAATGTTGTATGAATTTTGTAGTTGTGGAGCAGGAAGAGCATGATTAACCGGCTAATATTAGGTAGTTTCTTTGCATGAAAGGGACACTGCCTCCTTAACATTAAATTTGAGTTGAGATAGCCATTTTGCGTGCTTGGCACTGAAGTTATGTATGGTATAAGTGAAAACAACCACTGAGGTCGAATCACCGAGAAATTCAAGTTTGGTTTTGACATCTGTAACATTCCCAGTCCCCAATGTATTTGAACGGGGACCTTGATCCGATATCGTCATCTCTCTTTACTAAATGTTGATAACAGTCAACTTGTTTTACAATTAGCCATACACTAGTCATATTCATGGCAGCGTGAAGGTTTTCTTTATTCCCAAAAAATCCTTCTTATGACATCATCAGCCCACGTATTAAAACGTAACTTTTTATGAAATTGAGCAATGTTTGCGAGAAACAAATGTCATAATTGTGTTCGGCAGCAATTACTTCATGTTAAACACTACAAGCGGCGTACATTTGAGGACTTTTGGGAAGGTGGCAGTGTCCCTTTAAGTACTGTGTTTCATGTGTGTTTTTGTGTTTTCTTTTGTTTCTGTGAGGTGGTAGGTTACGGTTAGATAAGTTGAGGGTTTTGCAATGCTGTGTACTAACGCAGTGTTGATCCAATGGGACAATGGTAGGGTTTAGGCCCGGGAAACGTTCCTCGAGGCGAGGATGTTATCTGAGGAGTTTTTTGGGAACCCTTCTGCGTCAGGATCATACCTGAATATCACCTTGAACAGTTGGAAATCACTCAAATCTAGAGGATGGCTTTGGGTACAGGCTTGGATAAGAGGCATCCTGGGGAGGGAAAGTTGGACAATATGTACTTACTTATAAAGTGTGGAATTTAGAAAGGCCACTTGGCCTCACGGATCCGAACGATACCGAGCTCCTTAGCGAGATCCTCTCCCGCAATTCGTTGATGTGTATAGTGAACGTGTCATGTGCCCTTATGTCTGTCGAGTCTGGCCTTGAAAGCGTTGATGCTGGGGGCATCCGATCACCTGTGGACGGCAGCATGTTCCACTCATTGATCATGCGCACACAGAAGGCGTTCCTTCAAACTTCGGGAGACGGCTCTGGGTTTCAGCAGCTTCCATTGGACAAGGCTAACTTCCTGAGGCTGAGGGATGGTAGTATTTTGGTCAAAACCAAACAACCCTCTTCAAACTAAAAAGGCTGATTTCGTGCAGAACATCTGATGGGAGAAGCATGCAAAATCTCCTAGGAGACTCAAAGCTCAACACCAGCAGAGGTAGGTACCATTCATTCATACGATCTGCTTGACTTAACTGATTGATGAAATTCGTCCACTGGTTGTAGTGAGTTTGGAGTGGTAGGAGCAAAAAGGTTCACTAGACAAGTTGATGGTTAAGATCGAACAGACTCCAACCTGTACTTACTTACATTTGATACGCCATTCCTGTCCAGAGAAGATCCAACTTGACTACATCAGATATAACGTAAAGAAACACATTCCCAATCCCCTGATATGCTTACAACTGTGGACAGTATGGTCACCCAGAAACGAGATGTACAAATCAAAAGAGATGTCTGGACTGTGGGAAAGGAACCCCACGAGGGAGAGTGTTCCAGAAAGTGTATGAGCTGTGGTCAAGACTGGACATGCATGTCACTCCCATGACTGTTCCAAATGGCTAAAAGAAAAAGAGATATGTAGGCTGAAGGTTGAACATGAACTCTCATATGCTGAGGCCAGACGACAGTATGAAACCTCTCATCAGCCAGCCACCTATCCTTCAACCATACTCAGAGGTAGTGTGCATACCCAGCGAGAGACAAGGAGAGAAAGACTTACAGGAAAAGGTAGCAAAACTAGAGAGTAAAATAGATGAAATGGCAAACCACTTAACTAAAATGGCAGAACACATGAAACTCCCAGTAGAGACAGAGCCAAAGACGCTGAGTACGCAGGCAAGTAATGACGAACCTTCAAACAGTGCAGGTGGTGTATGTAAGTGTAGACAACCAAATGACAGAAAGAAAGAGAGAAGATGCATGACAGTGAGCAGGGAACAGTCTCCAGGGTCAGCCAGGAGAAGGAAAAGACAAAATGGAAAACTGCCAAGGGTAAGAAGAGCAAAGTTACAGATGGTAAAGATCATGATTTGTCCACTGAAATGACTGATGATGTAGATAACTCTGAAATGGTATCCCAAGTTATTGTTAGGAAAAGCAGGTTTGTAGAAAGAGGGGGCCGAAGGCCATCATCAATCCCTAGAAGGTCTTGGAAAGACAAAGAATAGTCCCCTAAAGGGTCAGTACTGCTTTGCGTGATTTATAATAGAATCTGTGGTTATGGTCATTACGTTCGTTCAGTAGGTAATGTCTATTGTTTCTGTGTGAAATGCTGTTGAAGGTGACTGTTGTGTTTTTGCCACGCGTTGCAGCTTTGCAGCTAGGGGTCGATGGGCTATGGGAAGTCAGATGGTCTATTTTGGACGAGTTTTTTTTGGGGGGAGGGGGGTTTGGGGAAAGATGGACGTTGGACGGGTCGAGCCACATTTTCTTTTCGTTTTTCCGTAAGATGCATGCGTTTATTTTCGGTCCCGGACGGTTATCGTGATGGACCAACTTTCAACCAAACTGGTTTGGTCACGTGTTTGCCCGCCGGCTACACGTGGCGACCCGGCGGGTCACCTTGGAAGGATTAGTGACGTGTGTTTGTGTGTCTGGATGTGTGGCCGGAGTTCGGCCGGGACGGATTAAAACCGGTTTGAACGGCACATGCCCCCGGGACTTTTGTCTAGACGTCTGTGTCAGAAGCCTCAGTTATGTTACCGGGCATTGGTTGAAGATAGGATGTTAAGACGGAACATTATAATTCCAGACAATGATTCATTGAATGTGTTTTCTCGTTTTTCTTCGTGTCTATGTTTCCCTTTCTTTTTGTGTATATCTCAACCGCCAGCCTGTCTTACTCAATCGGTTAGTGAGCTCCCGTCCCAGAGACGAAGGGCTTCCAAACATCAATCTGATTTATGACATTTATTGTAATGCAGTGAAACTGTCGGGGTGTTATGTCTAAATGGGCCGAGATTAAACCAGTGCTTACCATAGGCGGATCCAGAAAGTGTGATTTTGACAGTTTGGGGAGGGCAAATCCCAAAAATTATCGCATAATTCTGAAACGGGCATCGGATTTCGGCTTGCTTATGTATCAAATAAACTGATTTAAAACCAAACTTTCTCATAGTAAAGTTGCCTTAGTTTTACGAACAAACTCAGGAAAGTGTCAAATTTGTGCCGATTTTGGGTGGTTTGGGGGGGGGGGCATGGCCCCTTTGCCCCCCCCTGGATCCGCCCTTGGTGGTTACAGACAAGGGGTGCGATGCTATCTGTTTGCAAGAGACACATTTTCTCCCATCGGACCATTACGATTTCAACCTTCATAATTACACCGTCTATCACTGCTTTTCGGACGACAATAGGAGGCAGGGTGGTGTGTGCATTTATCTGTCAAATAAATGGCCACACTTTCAAATAAATTTGAATACTCGCCTACAGGCTGTCGCTTGTTCGGCTCGCATCGGTACAGCGCGCTTGAATATTTGTTCCTTATACTTGCCCCCAACTGAACGACTGTTTATCAACGAACTATACAGTTTATTATCCCAGCTACCACAACCCTTCTTATTATGTAGTGACGGCTGACGCCAACAGTAGGCACTTTCTGTGAGGGTCAGATCGATGCGACCACAGAGGAAATATTTGGAAGCAGGTGATAAGAAGAAATGCCTTAAATGTTATAAATAATGGCTGCTCTACAAGATGACGCAGTACTGCACCGGCTATTGTCCCATATAGACATACACTATGCACTATCAGCATGGCAGTATAAGACATGTACACTATGCACTAGGCAGCATCGGCCAGTATATAGAACATTACACTATGGCAACTAGCAGCATCGCCATTATATAGACATACCACTATGCACTAGCAGCATCGGCCAGTATATAGACTGGCGAACTGATGATGACCTTCACTCAAGTCACCATTGTCCTATCTACGCATCATACAATAGAAATTACTGAGTGCCGTGCAATCCAGAAACGCATATAAGATGGAAATTAAATAAAGCGAACTGGGTTTAATTTAGTGACCGATGTGATCTAAAATTTGACGAAGCGGCGGGGACAAACAACTGTGCTAATATGGCAAAGGCTATTATTACCTCTGCAAAAGAAGCAATTCCTCAGAAAACCAGAAAAGGGAAATACAACTGCCCGTGGTGGAATGACGAGTGCAAGGAGGCCATTCTACCTCGTGAAAGAGCATTAAACCGCTTCAGACGATCGCAGCAAAATATATTACTGCTCGAGTACAAAAAAGCAAAGGCGAAATCTCGACAGATAATCAGGAAAGCCAAGAAGGAGTCTTGGGAGAGACTTCTTCACCAATGTAATCACACTACCCCATCAGCCAACTTTGGGATTTGATCATCAAACGTTTTACAAAAAAAGAGAGATCTCGAAGACCCTTACCTGTTTTGAAAGTCGGGGAAGATATTGTCGACGATCCACTAGAAGTAGGAAACATGATGGGACAATTTTTATTCGATATTTCCTCATCCCGCAGCCACCGACCCAATTTTAGAGACCGCGCGAATGACATGGCTCAACATTTGCCGGATTTATCTTCCGATAATTCTGAGATTTATAATATGGAGTTTACGATTGATGAACTTCACAGGGCAGTTGCTCTCAGCGGAAACACGTCCGTGGGACCAGACTCGGTGCACTACATGTTTTTTAAACATATGAAAGAAAGCCAATTACTGGAGGTGTTAAAACTGATGAATTATATTTGGCGCTTGGGTAATTTCCCAGTCGAATGGCGACACTCCACTCTTATACTCTCTTATACCTATACAGAAAGCAGAAAAATCCGGAGAAAAGATTGACTCTTACCGACCGATCCAACTCACATCGTGCAAACTCATGGAAAGAATGATCGCGAGAAGACTGACATGGTACCTTAACCAAAGTAGCATGATATCCGACTTCCAAGCGGCCTTTAAAAAGGGTCGATGTACAGCTGACCATCTAATACGACTTGAATCCAAGGTGAGGCGATAATTTTTTACCACAAATATACGCTAGCTGTATTCCTCGACCTGAAAAGTGTCTATAACTTAACATCGACGGCAGCCCTCCTGACCAAAATGCATGCACTTGTGTGTATGTATTTACGTCTTTGGGTGATCCACATTTGCGGCGTGGCTATAATGCCCAGCGTCGATAGATAAACAACAAGGTGAACATGGTAATACAATCACACAATAACTCGCACTCACACAGTCTCACAAGAGTCACCGAGTCATAAGATGACGACGAACAGCGCGATTAAACCTACTGACGGGCACTTGTGAGACAGTTCCTTGGCTTCAGAGGTCGACTGATGAATTTTGTACAAGGTTATTTACGCGGACGGACATTTCAAGTGCAAAGTGTCGTCCTCTCCGATGTATTTGACCAAGACAATGGTCTTGTACAGGGAGGTGTTATTTCTCCGATTTTGCTTAATATAATAATCAACGACGTATTCGCCGATATTCCGACCGACATTTCATATGCTTTGTACGCTGACGATTGCTCCATGTGGGTCCAGGGTAGGCGAATCTTACCACTTATTGAGAAGATGCAGACTGCTCTGAATCTTACCACTTATTGAGAAGATGCAGACTGCTCTGAATCGTGTGAGCAGGTGGACTGATCAGTGGGGCTTCATATTTTCGCCACCAAAGTGTCATGCAATTATTTTCCGCCGTTTCATGAACGAACGAGAACTAACCAATATACTCGATCTTAAAATCTACGATAACGCGGTGACTTACTCCGAGGAAGTCAAATTCCTGAGGGTGATCCTGGATTCGAGGCTTAAAGGGAGTGTGCCTACTCTTTTGAAATGTCAAATATATTTTTATTACGGTAAGAAGCTATTGCTTTGATTATTGGTTACCGCAAATAAAATTCCCACGTTCTTGGAGACCCACCTTTAGTTGATATTTTACATATATTCTGTTTTGCATTGTTTGTTTCAAAACTCAAACGATCGTCACTATAAACCAGAAATGCGAAGATGGTTACCTATAAATGGCTTGCATGGCCAGACGCTAACAATATATGCTAGCGTGTAATTTAAGAGCAATGCTCTATGCGAAAAGCTCTCTGGCGACTATGATAATTAAATCTACTGCCAGTATGTGATTGGCGACTTTGGAATATCTCAGCAACTAAAGTGATTTCTGGGGAAAATGAAGTACATGGCTTAAATTTCAGAAAATAGTTCTACAGACTAGTGTCAACAAAACTCCACATTGACCAATGTGAGTAGGCACACTCCTTTACACCCGCGGCGGCGTTAGCCCGGGGGGCATTCCACGAAGAGTTCGACCAAAAAAATTTACAATTTCACACCACCACATTTTGTATTTTAACGGAAAACTTTGTCTATAGGGCTATCTTGTGCCCTGAAGTCGATTTTGGTATCGGCAGTCCCTAAGTCAAACGGTTTCTCGAGAATATAGCCTCGGGCATTTTTGCGAGGTCACGCTGCAGGGTAATCTTTGGAGGCCTGTAGCTCCAAAGCCACTGAACATAATCCATCATATTGGTATATCTTCGTGACTGCAGTGAACTGGACAACATTTTGGTAGTCTCCTTTTAAAAAAAAACTTTGGATTTTTTATGACGTCATAATTTTCATTTTGTGCCTATTACCCCTTCCCCCTAAAAAGGGTCGATGTTCTGTGGTTTCATATAAAGGCTTCTCCATTTTCTCGAGATATGACGAAAAATAAAAAAGGTAAATATTTTATTTTATTTTTTGAATACTTCCGTTTTTTACCAAAACCACATTTTACGGGCATTTGCAGTATAGAATACCGTTACTTGCACTGTATTTGGGGGTTGCGGGTCTTGGGACAGGGGCGGATCCAGCCGCTCAGTTTGGGGCAAACGAAATGACCTTCTGATACCCAAATGTATTTGCAAAAACTCATAATAAACAAATAAACAGCATGACGTCGAGAGCCGATGCCTGACATGCACCTGTTTTGGAGGAGGCCGTGTCATAACTGTAGGTACATCACAAACGGAAGTATGTAAAAAATAACACTTCAGCATATATATAAAATACCTAATCGACCTGAAATATGTCACGCAAGTTCTAAAGATGATATTAAACGGACATATAAATTTACGTGTTATTTCTTTACCAAAGGTAGGAATGAGTGCGCTTCAAACGAGGACGCTTGGCATCTGTTATCTTTTTGTCATAGCTCTCCGTGATACCTAACGAGTTGCAAATGCGCGGGAAGCCCTGCGCCTGTTGTTTATCGAGCCAGGTTTGTAACCTAATTTGTTGCCGAAAAATATCGTTAAAGATGTTTGTTAACAAAGTTGTATGTTGCGTTGTTCGCCACTCAGACGAGTTGAATGTTGCCTTATTTCATAACTACAGTATTCATTCATAGTTTTAATACTTCATGTGGGATTTGGAAATTTAGACTTAAAATATAAATTAAGGTCATACGATATCGAATCCGTTTTATTGAACAGATATATTTTGAATTGACCCTATTCCCTGCCAGGAAGATTCTGTTCCCCACGTGGTTTCTCGCTTCCGCTTCTAAACTTAGAACTAGCGTCTTGGAACGTTGTGACTTTTCCTACAATTAATTTATGCGTGTTGTGTCAAAAATTTTGGGAAAAATCGGCCCAGCAGAGGCGGTGCCATCCTGATGTTTTTGGGAGGGTGTTATAATTGAGGCGCATATACTACCTTCGTAGCTTGTGATCCAATAAATGCGTCAAAAACGTTGTCATTGCAATACACATTAAAAGCACATTGGTTGTACATATTTGGGGAGAGGAGCGCAATCAGCTTCATAAAATAGAAGGCGATACTCACCGTAAAATTAGGTCCAACTTCCAGTTAGTAAGATGATAAAAGGTGTTGCGCACAAGGTGCCTCCCACTATGTGTATCTGGATCTGCCTATACGCATATATTTATCTATTATCAAATTACAAGCAAATTAACGCCCAATGCTGACGTTCATATACTCATCCCAATCAATTCACGAACTGAGCAACATTACGGCTACAGAAATTACCTCTCCATTTTACATCCGAATTACGATATTATTTTTCATTTTGCGTACTTGTCTTTACTTTTTTGAAGAGTCGAAGACCGAGTACAGTTTGAAGTCAGACAAACTTTTTGGCAAACTGAAATCGGTCGACCACATGGCTGAATCAATGATCTTTCAAAGAACGTCACATTGTTTCGTATTGGATTGTCAACCTGTGTTCCCCATTTTTTTTAACATAAAATGAAATTTCGTGCGTCCAAAAAGAGTTTTGAGGACTCTTGTCATGAAAATCAAATGTGTTGTTTCCATCAAATCGGCTGAAGCGGATTCTCGAGATCTCTGGTATGGGCAGAATTGACCCGCTAGTTAAGAGAAATTTGGGCCGCCTGCATTGCGTGGACAGTATTTTTTATGATAGATCAAGGAATGCAACTTCCACGTATGCAGGTATTTTTTTTATAATTAGAAAGACAAAAGTCAGTCGAAAATGTAGATATTGCTTTATAATTCAGTTTAGGCATCGTATTTACTTGGTTTTCCAATACATATTCCGGTTTTTTATTGCTTAAAAAATAATTTTTTTGAGGACATTAGGAAAAATAACAAAATCGTTGCGTCGGGACGATTAATAAATTGGTAATTGTAATTCGCAGCAGTGCATATCATATCGTTATAAATGAATGCTGCTAAAACAGCTAAAATGCATTTTGGAGTGACAAAAGTTGTAACTTTTTGTCCGACTTGGGGGGGAAAAACATACTTTTGTCCACTGACTTTTCGTTTGGGTGGGGGTGGGGGCAAATGCCATTTTGCCTCCCCCTGGATCTGCCTCTGGCTGGGACCCGGGGGATAGAAAGCAACCCACGCCTAGCCCTCAAGGGCCAAGGACTCTAGGTAGGGTATGCTGAGGCCACTCGGCGCTCCCCTATTGGGCAACGCGGCGTTATGATTTGGGATCTGATAACAGAAAGGAAGTTTCATGTGGTTTGCAAAATAAACGATCACGTTAATCTTTAATCTCAGTTATTGTCAATGTGTGAAAAGCACGCAATTTGTAGCTACTGCGTGAGCCGTATGACGAATCAAAACCATGCCACACAGAGCCAGAAACGGCGAACGAAAACATGCTGCGAAAAAGTATAAATTGAACGCAACAACAGGACCGTGGTTTTCGCCATTTGCAACTCGTGGTACACGCGGCAACCTAATGATAAACAGATAACAGACGGCCAAGCGTGCCCGTTTGAAGCACACTCATTCCTGACCTTTGGTAAACGAAAATACACTTTCATTTTTATGTCTTTGTTTAAAAAACCTATCCGTTTGGAACTGCGCTCAGCAATTTCAAGGCTCGATTAGGTATTGTATATATATCTGACAGTGTATTTTTACATTCCTTCGCCGTTTGTGAGTACCTCCAGTTATGAACACGGCCTCCTCCAAAACAGGTGCATGTCAGCGCAATCGGCTCTCGACGTCAGCCGTTGACCGCTCCAGACGTTGGCCTGACCGCCGCCGGTGAGAGTCGTTCACCGAGCGCTCCGCGCGGCGAGCAGAGGCGATCTGCTGCGATAGCGCTGGGTGGCCGTGACCGCCAACAGTGAACAGTGAGCACGTTTAGTTAAACGTTGTGCTAGTGAGCACCCGGTTCACCATGGACGCTGAGTTGAAGACCAAGCTTTTTGAGTCTCTCAACGATCCAGAAATGGCCGCGACAATTCAGGCCATACTCACGCCGATTGTCAGCCAGGCTGTCACCGGCTTGTGCGCAGGCGGCGATGGAGGCTGTGACGGTGGCGATGGAGGATGCTGTGACGACGGCGATGGAGGCCAGGGATCAGGAGATCGCGAGGCTGAAGCGGGACCTGACAAACAGCACGATTAAAATCGACGAGCTGGAGCAGTATTCCCGCAAAAACTCTCTAAACGTCACTGGCATTCCGGAGTCACCGGGGGAGTCGACGTCGAAGCTCATCGGAGACCTGGGGAAGATGATCGGCGTCGACATCAAGCGGACCGACATCGACGCCTGTCACCGGATCGGGCGGCAGACGGCGACGAAGCCCCGCACCATCATCGTAAAATTTACAAGGTACGATCAGCGCCAGGAGATGTACGCCGCTCGCAAAAAGCTCCGTGAGGTGTCGGCACCAGAAGGAGCCCCGTTCACGAGGCAGCAGCTGGACAACACCTACATCAGCGACAACCTGACGTCTCACAGGCAGGCCGTCCTTTACGTCGCTCGTCAGCTGAAACGTAAGGGTAAGCTGTTCGCGGCGTGGAGCGACGCCGGACGTCTGAAAGTGCGGATCACCAGAGACGGTAACACCAAGTTTATCTGCACCAACGACGACCTGCGTGAACTGGTAGGCGACGACCCAGAGCTGACGGCTGTGACTGACTCTGCCGACCCTGCCGCCGCACCCCGACGCGCCGCTGGCGGGGCGGCCGCTCCTGTCGTGCCGCCGCCCGCGCCGGCCGGCCGCGAGACCCGTAGCAAGGGCAAGCGTGCGGCCCGCTAGAGACCGACCTGTGCGCGCCCCTGCCATAACCGGTGACCTTGGCCGGTGCGGCGCCGAGCCGTGCCCTGCCGCGGACCCGTCCGGTACAGCTGTCCGCCCGTCCGGCGAGACAGCTGTGCAGTGACGTCACAGTGAGAGGGAAGAGGAGCCGGGAGACGGGCGGCGGGAAAGAGGGGAAGGGATTGTTCTCAGGGAGGGCTGGGTAGGGCTTACGTTAGGGGAGGGTGGGGAAGTGCTTTTTTACTTGTACCAGTCACGCTGTTGTATGGTCCGGGCGGTTCGCCCCTTATATGCGTTCTGATTTGGTTGACCTGTTTGTTACAATAATTGTTGATTGATGTTTTGCTGTCTTAACTTATTTGTATGGATATGTTGTTTCTAATTTTATATATGTTGAGCCTTCTATTCAGTGCATGTTTAAATCTCACATCATGTTGCATTAGTTATGCCGGGTGCTCACTGGCTCCGTTTTTGCTTTTTTGAGCTGTATTTATTCTAACTTCATTATTGTATTGTTTTGCCGTGGAGCCGGCCGCCCTGCCGGCTGCCGTGCCCGCCTGCCCTACCACTAACCTGCTGAGTCGAGCCTGCCGAGCCCCGAGTCCTGGTGGAGCACCGGGGGCCGCCCGTCCGTCACTACTAAACCACCACAACACACCACTACACCACTACATAGCTTCACACAACGCAAGACATCCGACGCAACCTAGTGATGAGCAGATCCGCGGGGACATTGAATCAGAAAAT
>VOPJ01015085.1:0-56365 GCA_014673585.1 Semibalanus balanoides | reverse complement strand
AGGAAAAGCCAGCAAGTTTGAAGATTCTGAGTTGAGTTATGAATGACCCGTACGCGAAAAACCTCAAGGGGGGGGCGATTCGCCCCCCCCCCCCGACAGTAATAGGGTTAACACCAAAAATGTGAAAATATTCAATCAAAACTTTCAAAGATAATGAAAAAGGAAGATATATCAAAGAACTATATGCTACTAACTTATCAATTACATTTTGAAATGATGTAATTATTTTTTACTGTGTGATTGCATTTACAGTGATGGTATCGCATGACGTCATATTTTGAATATGCGTTTTTTGGCTTTTGTTGGCAAGATGCAGAGAAATGTCTTGAGTAATGTATTTCTGAGACAAAACTGGTCTTGAAATATGCCTTTTTGGTTTATATTTATCAATTTAAAAACAATTCATTTTCTGACCTTACTTTGACCTTAACCCGGCAGTCACTGGGGTATTTCTGTAACACGAGTCACTGGGGGAGGGGCTTTTTTAGCCCCCTTGTATCTTCGGAACCAATCAAACGATCGTGCTGAACCAAACGGCAATCGATAGCCCAGGGAAATTCATCGACGTAAATTAATTTGTGTTGCCCTAGAGGTCAGTGGTGACGTCACAGGTCAGGTCAAAGGTCAAAATTTCTGTATAGACATATTTTCCATTCAAAGCAATTAACTGGTTGCAACCATGATCACCCAGATTTACTCTCAAATGTATGAAAAAACATCCAAATGGAGCCTAACGGGATTTTGGCAAAATTCAAGGTCAAGGTCAAGGTCAACATAAGGTCACTATGCAAAAATGTATACGAAAGCGGCAACACATGTTTGTACATTTACTTATTTTACGTGTAGGACACGAAATTTGATACTCATTTTACCACCCTGATTTAAGGTAGGAATGAAAGCGCTTCAAGTAAAGATCAAAGTCATGTCACAAAAGGTCAAAATTTTGAAATTGATTAAATACAGTAAAATCGATACATTTTTATAGACCGGTTTTGTTCTCAAAAAAATTACAATGCTGCTCTTTATTTGCTCATCTGAGTCAAAAAAGGACCAAAAATGAAATCCCAAATTGGACGTCTCGAGTTACCCATCCTATGTCATCACTTAGTCGGAAAATACAGATTTCATTTTGAAATTTGAGATGGTTGTTGAATATGTATAGGTATTTTATCTCAATTTCCAGTTTTTTTAATATCTTAAAAAGTTTTGTTTTTTATAATTTATAAATTTTGCAAAAAAAGAAAAAAACTGCAAAAGTTTGGGTCAAAAATCACGTTTTCACAAATCTGAGATAGCCCTAATGTAGCCCTTGACATTTGCCATCTTCTCCTTTTTCGGATTCCATTTTGTCCATACATGACCATTCGTACAGTCTCCTAAAGTTTTACTGATTTTGGGTAAATCGTGTGTAGTGACGTCACTAAACTTAGGCTTGATCTAAAAAAAATTCTGACGAAATTTTAAAAAAAAAAATGCAAAGGGCTGTGAAAAAAGATGCCCGGTCAGGTACTAAGAAGTTTGGCGTTGATAGCTGCATTGCTTTGTTAGATATTTTAGATATTCCTCAGGCGGGGCTAAAAAAGCCCCCCCCCCCCAGTGACTCGCGGGTTAACCTGACCTCTTCTTCATATACATGAAGTTTGGTGGTCAAATGAGTATCAATATCGTTTTCCATGCGTAAAATGATCCATGAAACATGTGTTGCATAGCTTTCGTAGATATTTTGCGTATTATAGTGACCTTTGTGACCTGACTTGACATTTGATCTTTGCCAATAATCTCCCCATTTGATCCATGTAGGTTTGCATCATTACGTTTAAGAGCACTTTGGTGATTATGGTCGCAATCAAGGCTTTGGATGGACAAGTTTGGCTCAGACACCGGAAAAAAAAAAATCACCTTTGACCTGACCGTGACATGACATGTGACCTTAATTTGAGATTTTCTAGATGACTTTAGATTGTCTCAATGTGCGCTTCGAATACCACATTGCAGGTCTCGCTGCGATCCATTGGTTACGGAAGATAACATGGGGCGTTTAACCCCCCCCCCCCCCCCCCAGTCAATGGTGTTTCAGATCAGACCCCAGTCAATGCCGGTTAAGGTAAAGCTTAAACCCCTGAAATTCGGATGCGGATTTTGGAGAGTGATCCTACTGCTCTTACTGCTAACTGTGTTGGTATCCGTAGCCTTTTATCTCTTTCAACTTTTTGAAAAATATAAATGCCCACCCTTGTATCAAAAGTTTTTGTTTTGCGTCACTGCAACTCGAATGCATTGTAAAACATTAATTATCACAAAATATATTTTTCTAGATAGGTACTTCATGTAGTAATCATCTATGGACCACATTAATTATTATTCGATTGTTAACTGGGTTTTGTAGCAATGACTAGGTAATTTTGCGCCCTTAGTCGTGTTAATAACTTCATGCTAGCCGTTTTTTCGATTTATTTTTGCGCTGTGAGGATAATAATTTTAAAGACATCATGTTTTGATGTTTTGGTAACCAAGCTTCAGGATAAGCTTTTGCATGCGATGTTTTAGTTGAATGTTCCCATGGGAAACATTTTTAGCTACAAGGCACCAATTGCATGTTTAAGTTCATCCTGAAGCTTGTTTACCAAAAACTAAAAAACTGTATCCTTAAAAATGTTATCCTCACAGCGCAAAAAAATACATCTAGCAAACGTCTAGTGTGTATTTTTTAAAGCCTGGGTGTAAATTGTAAAAGCCAGATTTGTAACAAAATATAAGTGTCCTTATCGGTTAAAAATATCGCAGTACGCTTGCAATACCTACCTCATTTAGGAACCATAATGGCCTTTTAATTTTCATGTCTTCGCAATAGGTATATCTTATGCACTTGTGTGGTGCAAAAATAATATCAAAATTATGCTGAAAATAAAAAACAGCTTTCCATAATTTTAAGCAAAATTATTCGGCAAATGAAAAAAATGTGCTGTAAATACTTGGTGTCGCTTTTCGTCCGGCTTCCATATCAAAACAAAAATTATTCCAGATCCAACAAATATTTTTTTCGACGTACGCCTTGTTAGCGTTAAGTTTATTATTTGCTTCGCCCCTGAGCTGAAAACTCTTTTTTGCTTATATTGCGACTATTTTCAACGATTAACATCCTTCACTAGTAACCAAATTCCAGAGGGGGCAAAAACAAAGTTTTGCCCCCGCTGCTTCTCCACAGCGGGGGCAAGCTGCCCCGCTGCCCCCGCGGTGGCGCCGCCCATGGTATGGGTACACTATACATACAGTTCTCAATCATTTTTTTTTAACATCTTTGCAAATTTGGATTTCGTGTGCATTTTTCCGGAAGCAAAATATTATTTTATTTTGGGGGTTAAGTTAAGAAACAGCAATGCACAAAATCCGAGATAGCCAATTCGTAGTCCTAACAATTTGCTTTATTTAACCCGCGCACCGACGAGGGGGCGGATATCCGCCCCCGCCGGAGGTTTTTCCCGAGTAGCGGAAAAACGGCGGCGCATAGCACCGTCAAATTTTGCACAACTGTTTGAGAATCAATCAACCACACTTTCTCTAAGTTGAGACCTCCCAACTTTCAAGGTCACGTCGTCAGGTCACATTGAATGACCTGACCTCAAGTCACGTTTTTGAAAGTTTGGCATCATGCCGAACCCACAGTGGTGAATCAAACAGCTTGAAACTCACATTGTGTGATAAGGACATATTTATCTACAAATCGAGTATCTCGGATTTGTTATATCGGTGACCTGAGGTTATGTCAATTTCGTGACCTCCCATTTTAAGTCTATGGGAGAAAATTGAAATTAGAACTAATCGAGCAAATCTAGCTAAATCTTGATCAGTTCTCATCAATATCGCTATTTTGGAGCTAAGCAGAAGTATGATGTAATTTTCTCTCGTGACCTCTTTGAGGTCAAATCCAATGTGCCCGAAGGGCATATGTTTTTTACAATAACTCATCTGCTGCGGTGGATAGAGTGATAGGGATTTTCACTCCTCTGTTTTACTTATCGACCTTTATCAAGTGATAAAAAAATTACTTGACCTTGACATGACCTCAGGTCAGGTCAGGTCATTTTTTTTTAATTCGACCTAACTAGGTCATCCAATATATTATTCGATGCGCCATGATGAGAGAAAGAGGATGATAGCAAAAGCACCTATCTAGTGTTTATGCATAAAAACGTTGTGAGCAAAAAAAAAACGTTTTCCGTAAAATGAAACATTTTGGCCTTTGCTGACCTCTCTGGAACCTGAATTATTGAACCTATCTCAAATCTGAGGCAGCGTTGAAGAGAGAGTGTTTCAAGGGCATTTCGGTGCTTTTTACGGAATGCTCCTAGCTCTGTTAGTTACTGAGCTAGCCCTGAATATGTGAAACAAAAAAAAGCTCAATTTACTCGAAATATGGGAAAATTTGATCTGTTTTGAGTTTTGACCTCTGGCGACCTCAATAATTTTGTTTTTTTCGGAGATTTTTTCGGAGAAAGAAAAACACACAAATAAAACGGGATATTCCGATTTCCGTAGCATATACATATAAAGGTAATAATAGCATTTATCTCATACCAACTCGCAGGGGCTTCACTGGCGGAACCAGGGGGCATCAGGGGCAAATGCCCCCCCCCCGCAAGGAAATCTTAGGGTGCATTCAATACAAGTATGCCCCCGCGCTTTGCCCCCCCCCCCCCTGTATCCGCCCTTGAATGAAACCAATCGCATACACTATGTCACCGCCCTTGGCCAAGTTAATTCGCGGAATGCAGCACGGTTTTCTGAAACGTTCATGGATAGATTATGGATGAACGGTTTAAAGAAATGTTTCATATGTGTAGCATGAAAATTGATGGGAATAACATGATATTTATTTTAAATAAGGCGTAAACACTAAAAAGTTCGCCGTCCGGGGCCAATTTAAACTGCCGATTTCAATGCACTTTTCAAATGCTTGTTGATTGTTCATATAAGTTTGGTAAATATTGGCAAAAGATAGAGTTCATGAAACATATTATATGCCTTCATGGTAAATAACAATGCGTAGGCAGGCTAATTTTCGCTGGAACAGTGAAATCGTTACAAAGCACTTGTGAGTACCGACCGTTATAAGCATGGAACACTTATCAACTTTAACTTGAAACAGGTACGTAGCCAGAATTTCGTCCAGGGGGGGGGGGGTCGGCACTTCGAAAGGGCCCCTTCCCGAGCGTTGAAAGTGCCCCCTTCCCAAGCGTTGAAGGGGCAAAACAAAACGGATGAAAAGGCACGTTACAAGGATGGAGAATGGAGAATGCAGTGACAGGTATGGCATGGGCCATACCAACTTCGGAACCAGCAACACCAATTTAGAATCAGCTATGCCATTTTTGAATATTTTTAGGATCAAGACCTGAAACTCTGAAATAAATTGCGCATCGCAGCGGCGCGAAAATTTTGAGTTTTATGCCCTGGATATGCATTCTCATCAATGCGTCGTAATGCGTACATGGTGCGGACCTCTAAATTTGTTATTGGTGTGCGCATTTTGGGGGACCTGCCCCCCCCACACACACACACCTCTTTCGATGACGGTCAACCTGCCCCTCAGCCCCCCGCTTCCGCCGCCGCTGGGCGCGATGACCCGGTGCCCCCTCCAGGGTTCTGCCGGCTAAGGGGGTGGCCCCCCAGTTAAGATTCCCGCACTACTGTATCGTCCTTCGATTCACGGCTATTGGTAGTACCTACAAGCCGTTTCAGTCATTCAGACTCCTTTAGAGTGACTCGGGGGGCGCCAGCGTGTATTACGAAATGAGAGCCAGCAGGCCGAGGAGACGCACGCGTCACCCGCCCCTGGCTGCAGTCGCCGCTTGGAGCCTGTTTCATTCACCAGCGCCGGATAAATTTACATAGCCAGCGGAGGGCCACGGCGACCGGGGACGGTGGTATCTCCCATCACCTCCGCAGCAGCAGCGGTTGCGGCGACGGCGACGCCGGTGGTAAGGCGGTCCAGCTCTGTGCATACTACAACCTACGCAGCGAGGCTACAGCAGCTGCGGCCCGCTATCACCGCTCTGAGCCGGGCGGCGGGGAGGCTGGGTGTGTTGGCCGCGCTGTCTACGACCGAGTGGCACCCCGCCATCACATCGGTCTGTGGTCCGATCGGTCTGTTGTCCGCGGTCGACGCGTAGTGCGTGCCTCGCGCTCAGACGGGCCTGGTCGACTGTAACGACAGCGTGGGCCTTGACCGGCCACTCCCGCCACGCCGCACCACCGCGATCGTCTTAACCTTGAACGCGGCCGCGCCTAGTTGGGCGCACGGCGACGCAGCGTGGTGCGTCACAATCGCCGTCGGACGCGCCCTCCGCGCGGCGCGGCCCACTGCTGTCTGGCCGACCCCGTGAGCGGGCAATCGGTGCCGAGACGTACAGAAGTGGACTGGTTTCGGAGAATGGAGCGGAAAAATTGATGGTTGATCGAGCGAATCGGAGCAAGGATAAAGTGGTTTCCGCTATCAATTTGATGGCAGCCTGGCCTACAATTCGAAGCATCACAAGGCATGATGGGATCAGTTTTATTTCCTTAAAAGCTGTATATGGTCATGCCTACGCTTTCTAGCAGTTCGATCCGCCAATGCATAGGGATCTCAATTAAGTTGCTCGCTCGCGCAGGAGAAATCATGGGGGTAGGGTATGCTGATGAATCACAAACATCAAAGACAGGTAGTGTTTGAATTTCTTATTCAATAGTTGGAATCAATCAATCATCAGTGCCGTAAGTCGTAACAACTTTGTGTTTCGCTCCAGCAACTTCGGTCAGATTTGACAGTTGCATGACATTAAAAGGAGCATTTCCATCTATAAAACCAGTCCGAGGTGATATTTTCCTCCAAAGACTTCTTAATAAATATCCGCCTATGACCACATAAATCAAATCAAATCTGCACAATTCAAAACTCAGCACAACTTTCTTCGTAAGGAATCTTAAATTCCTTAAAGGCACTGTCCCACCTTCTCAAAAGTTCTCAAATGTACGCTGCATGTGGTGCAAAATATGAAGTAATTGCTGCTGAACACGATTATGACATTCGCTTCTCACAAAAAGTGCGCTCAATTTATAACAATTTGTTTTAATATTTGGGCTGATACGTCATATGAAGGAATTTTGGGAAATAGAACGAAAACTCAGTCTGCCCATATGTATGGACTAGTGTATGGCTACAATGTATGAGCAAATGTACAAACAAGTCGACTATCATCCAACATTTATCAAGAGTGACGACTCATCGCTCAGAATCCCCGTCAAAATACACTGGGGACTGGGGATTTTACAGAGTCAAAATAAACTCAATTTATTTGTGATTCGCCTCGGTGGTTGTTTTTAAACTTTACTACTATACTAATTTCAATGCCCTAGCACGGAAATATGGCTATCTCAACTCAAATATAGTGTTAAGGGGGCAGTCTTTAAAAGGGAATAGTTCACCTTAGGCTTTAACAATAAGGGTTTTTTGAGTTGAAGGAGACACGAAGTTGTGCCGCCTGCTCGAAAATGACTTGTGACGCTTTCACATTTTCACATAAACCTCTTAATTATTTACTATCAGTTATAAAATCGGGACCGGTATACCCGGTAACTCCGAATCGCTGATGGGCGTAATTTTGGCTGATTGACGTATGATTATGAACGCACAGATTGAGTTAAGATTTGGGGAAAGTGTAAGTTCTGGACAAAACCATACTGTTTCACAGCACCTCATTCTTTTAACTTGCAAGAAATGAACTTGTCCAGGTAAGATGCTATGCATAGTGATTTTGATGTTTAAAAAACTTCTACAAACGATTTTTATAAAACAACGTTCTGTAGCGGTAAATGCGTAGCGTTTTAGCGTGGCCTGAAACGTTCCAGGCTCGCGTACAAATTGTTGATCTGTCCCCACTCACCAAAACCCCACCTCGTACCTACCAGTCGTGCGTGCCGCTGTTTGATTGGCCGCCCGCGGCGCAGCCGCCCGCTGAGTGATAGGAGCGACGGCGAACCGGTACGCCAGTGGACGTGTAGGAACCGGTGCATGACCTTGTGACACATAATCCAGACGGACGCCCATAGCACGGACAGTGGAGTGATGGTGGCGGACACTCACTTTTCATAGTGACTATAATAACGTGGACGAATACCTACTTAAGCAAGTACTGTGATGGTTTCAAGCGTTTGGGTATTTTCCGGCATCTTCATACAAGTATCGGGCAAGTACCCACCTGTATACGACACGATCCCTCCACTAAATCATGACGTTGCATGCTTCTCAGCCAGCTGATTTCGCATTACTTTGAGGAAAATTATGAATTAATCACCGAAGTATTGACATTTTATTGCTTTTCCGTAAATATTAGGTTTCTTTGACTTAATAGTAATATGATACCTAATTTCTTTTGCTTCTCTTCATCATTTCTGGAAGCTTTTTCTCATTTTTTCAAGGTGAACTATTCCTTAAAGGATTATACGGGTTTTTTCCAGAATAATTGATTACTAGTAAAACGTACTTATAAAGGTGGTTGAAGCCCACGGTTTACCACATTTTTTCTGGAAAATGCATCTTCTTTAACGTAAGGACTCAAAGTGCTCGGTATGCCACCGGTACTTTTTGCAGTACTTGCTGAGGTATAGACAGCCGTCTCCTACTACGCCAGGGCTATGCGCCGCCCAAGGATAGAGATATTAAAAGTGGTGGACAGTGAAATCCCGATCAAGTACTCTCGTTATCAGAATACAAGTCTTGAAAATGTCAAAGTTTAAAACGGGCTGATAAATTGCTGAATAATGGATTAAATGCGCAACGAGGTTCACTCTCATAGTCTTAAGACGTGTTTTCAAGCACATACAACTGCAAAAGAGTGCATTTCCTTTCAGGAACGGAAACTCGTATAAAATCCCTTTAAGCGCCATCATATCCAAGTCGGTCGGATGATCTCCGAGGAACATGGAACAAAGTTATGCCTGACCACTGCATAACCAGTACCTACAGCGGGTTTGAAACGAGCAGCCCCGCCTCTCCGCATTCCCAACCACTTCTCGCTTCTCCAGCGGTTTCCGTTGCCGGGGCTGCAGTTATGAGTATAATTAGTCCATTTGGTCGGAACAGGATGCGCGCCATTGAGGTCAGGTCAGGCGGCCGCACGCTGAGAGCCAGCCTGCGTCCGCCAGCCGCCACAGACACCGGGTGGCGCAGGGGAGGAGGCAGTGTCGGAATGTGCAGCCAGCAACCACACGTGTGCAGGCGCATTCCAGTGAATGGATGCATCACCAGTCGCAGAAGGGATTAGAGAGCGGACAGAGTCGGGATACATTGCCAGTAATTACAGACGCGTCGGGACGCCACGCGGTCAGTAACCAGACAAGATGATAGGCAATAGTCATGCCCTGGCTTCTTCGGGCTTGCCAGACTCGCGTGAGAGGTGTGTTACCCTCCCTCGTGAGAGGTGTGTTACCCTCCTTCGTGAGAGGTGTGTTACCCTTCCTCGGGAGAGGTGTGTTACCCTTCCTCGTGAGAAATGTATAACCCTCTCTCGTACCCGGTCGACGCCGATGAGTCAGTCGGAGAGATGAGCTGATCAATGATGGGCCAGAGCTGCGCTATACTGACCAGGGCCGGGCTGAACAGGCGTGTTTGGGATGATAGTCGCATCCTTGCGGACTGCAGTGGCTGTAACCTGCGACTGTGATGCCGCTGAGCGTGGAGACAGGCAGTGGAGTCGCCACCTATCAAAAGTTAGGGGATTTAGAGAACGGGGACGACAGTGGTCTTAAGACCATTCTGTTCATGTGAAATGTTCAGACAGGCACGTAGCCAGGATTTTGTTCAGGGGGGGGGGGGCACGTTGGAAAAAAATCACATTTGCTCCTCAGCCATATCCTGCTGACCGGGGAGAGGGGGTAGGGTCGGTTTAAGGAAATCTCAGATCTACTCTAGTGTGAATTTATTTTGATCAGAGGGGGGGATGATTGGTCCCCGTGACCCCCCTGGCTAACGTCCCTGTGTTCAGATGCCATATGTAAAAAATAAAACAGTTTTTGAGACACGGTCCGTTCCCCATCCCCCCTTATTTTGACGTCCGATGAAGAAAGACGAAACAATAGCAATCGCTTGCGTGACTTTCCATGGCGGCATACTAACCCTTTCAGCAGAGCTTTCCCCAGCCTCGGAGAAGCAGCGAACCGACACGATATCAAGAATTAGCAATTCAAACTAACAACTGCATGGCGAAAAACAGTCGGACCATCTGACGATCATAGTCGTTATCTCTGCCCAGAAAGCACGACGAATCGCTGCGAATGACCGTAGCTCGCTGGCAATGAGCTGTAGATAAACGGCAAACACGAGGGAAAGCAAGTCGGAACAAAATACGTCACGACATGCTAATTTGATCGGGTTTGCCGGCGTCGAACGAGACGTCAGTAGTCACGGGCCCACAGATTGGCACCGTCCATTCGTAGTATACCGATTTACTGATCTAAATCTACTGGTTTTGACCTAAGGGGGATATTGTGTTAGGTAAAAATGAACAATATGTCGGAAAGCTTCATGCGCTTTGATATGTGAAACTGATGGAACGGAAAGTATGCAGGTATACCTACTTTGTTGTTCCTGTGACGGTTTGTTATCTCTGTATTATTGTATACAAAGCCGGGATTGAAAGTCGCTCACTCAGCCGTTGAAATTTAACAGGACCTTGTGAAGAAAAAAAAATCCACGTTTATGTTCACATGTATCCAGGGACGTAGCCAGGGGGCACAGCAGGGCCTTTTTTAACATGTTAACTGGGGGATTTGTCCCGCGGTTAATTGAAGTCCCCCCCCCCCCAGGAATCGCAAAAATCACCGCAGTTGAAGGTGAAACGCATTTTCACTCAAGTCTTCGCGTTGACGACCCGACGCCACTGGCGATGCCAAGGGAGATTTAGGTCATGCCCCCCCCCAAGTCATAAAAAACGCCTGATTGCACCCCCCCCCCCAAAAAAAACATGAAGCCTAACAAGAAAAAACGATCGGTAATAATGTATGACTGCCTCTGTGCCATGAACAAAATTTTCGATAGAAACGAATAGCAGGTCATTGCTCGTCTTTGAGACGAGCAACGACCTGTTCCTGAATGTCTCTTAATCGCTCACGAGGAGTGTTACAATATACCCGAAAGCTCCGATTTTAATTTGTATTTGGCGTAAGTCCTCTTTGTATGTTATCTTTATTTTCACCCACTTCGCATCATGTATTTTCGCTGATCCCAGATGAGTCGCTGAACAGGTCGGAAGGGCGTTGAAAAGGTCGGAGGGGCCCCTAGACGATCGGAAGGGACTCTGGGCCTTTGAACAGTAAGAGAGTAGGACTGCAGTTGTGCAAGGAATAAAACTCAAGACTTTCACTTCACACCGCTCCGCAACAGGCTCGGGAACAGGAGGCAGCGGGGGCGCTTGCCCCCAACTTTGGGAACGCGGAGGCGGCACTGCTGGTGGGTACTTAAACTTTGGAAACATTACAAATGTTTCCAAGGCTGAAAAAATCGCATGCAAAACAAAAATACACGCAAAAAAGTCGGAAATATTTTACCGACCCACACTGACAAATCCTGGGCGACACCCCTTCGAGTTGGCGGATCCAGACTCTCTCCGTCCTCCCCACGAAGAGAGTCTGGATCCGCCAGTGCCTCCTCCAAATCGTTATCATAAATCCACCTCGCTGAATGACGTAACGCATAGGCGTAGAGCCGGGGGCAGGAGGGGCAACTGCCCCCCAACATTTTCGGATTTTAACATTACGCCTATGAACGTTGTATGGAAATAATCGACTTCAAAATGCCTTTTGCCCCCCAACTTCAAATGAGTTCCTACGCCCCTGACGTCATGCATATGATAGCTTGATAGCTTGAATACGAAAGCTATTGCACACAACAATGACGGACACAATAATGGCACACAATAAGTTGGTACATAGCGCAGGGAGGACAAAGTACTTAAGTTTAAGGGGTACTTAAACTTGGGGGCGGTACTGCTAAGGGTTAAAGTGGTAACTGGTTTACCTAGAAGGATTATATTTTCTGATTGCTTTCATTCATCTTATTGAATTGTATCTCATATGCATATCCAATCATTTGCAAATGCTTCAAGTAGTAGGTATGCTCCTAAACATGGATGGAGCTTTTCATAAACAGTTGGTGGCCGGTGGGTCAAACATTTTGTATGGTTGGAGTGAAAAATTACCATTTGAATGCCAGGAAACCTTTAAATCTGACAAAATATGGCACAGTGGCCCCATTATTTGAATAGGAAGCCCCTCCTGCACTCTTCAAGCGTTCGGAGACTGGTGCCAAAACGGAATTTCTGCCACAGCAGCGCCACCTATCCTAACAACAGCAGCGCCGTCTACTACTTCTATTAGGCGAAAATGACCCCTGACTGTGGAAGGCGACCATGCATTTCCCTTTTTATCCCGTAACAACCAAGGGGCCGGGGGCATGGTAAGCACGATTACCACCCAACGCGACGGCAGCGGTGTGTAGCTCTGCCACAGCACCTGCAGATCTTGGGTGTTCCTGTCGCGCCTCCAACTGCCTCTAACCTCCACCGGTCGTTTCCGTGGCTGCTGTTGTCCTATCCTACTTATATTTCCTACTGCTCCTACTGCTACTGCTATCCTACGAGGTGGGACAACCGGAGGAGGTTGGAGAACATTTATGGCACGCCTGATATACATTTTTTAATGTCAAGATATCCAACCTTCGATGTCTGAGCCGGTGACCCAGGGTCACAACCGTGGGAGGGGCGTTGAAACAGTCGACCTATACCCCAGTCGACCTATACCCCATATAACCCTCGGAACAGGGTGAGTTCCAGCACCATGATCCCGAAGAGGATACGGTGCTTGCCGCTTGGTCGACAACCAAACTAACGGTTATAAGGCCTTGACTAAACGGCAGAGATTACTCCGCGTTTGTCCACGGCCATTGGCAGCGTTATTGAGTACGCGCTGTGGGAACGCCACTGCACATTCCAGTACCACTAGCGCCTCGCATGTTGAAGTTAACCGACGCCAGGGGCCATCGAAACCAAACCTGCCTCACGAAGGGCACCGAACCATATAAGTTCGTCCGAACGAAAACAGGATGGAATATATTCAGGGACGCAGGAAGTATGTTCAAGTTGGGGGGGGGGGCAGGATTTTAGCCTGCCAACGAGTACTCACCGGAAATCCTGCTCGCTTTAGAATTCGGCCCCATTGAACCACAATAGTCACTTTGGTTTGTAGCGTAATTACCTATTTACGCCACTAACCTCGCCATACCAGGTATTTGATAACTTAATTTGACTGACAATAGACTAGGCTATCATACTGCTATACCCGGATTTTTTTAAATTTATGAATGAACAAATTACAAAAAAATCATATTTTTAGAATTATCAGATGCTAAAAATGACTACATGCATAGAAACATGCTCAGATAACGCAATATGACAAACTACAAGATTTGACGTGGTGAAAAAAATTTGAAGTGATACCATAAACTGTACCGACAATTATCACTTCCAGAGACAAAATCCGACCACTTTCGACGGCTCAATTACCTACCGTGATATAAAATGCATTTGCGTTTTGTGCTTATACCTACTTTGAGTTATTTGAACGAATATCCGCTTTAACTTTTTCCCGCTCTTAGACCGCAACAAAATAGACCAATAAACATGAAACAACGCCTAATGACCGTAATCAGCAGGTTGACCTCTTATGACCTCGGATGACTTTGACCTGATTTAAGATCATTCATCATTTGAGTCTTAGCGTGATACTTATACAAATCTAAGAATGATACCTACAAGTGTCGGATACATAAATCATAGGTACCGATTTTTTGGACTGCTTATGCGTTTAACCCGCGCCGTGCCGGTGTTCGGCGCCACCTTCGCTGTGCCAGGGAAGGGGAAGGCCATTCAAAAACTCGTCAAAAAGTATTTGGAAACTATTACGGTCATTTATTTAACATGTCAATATTGAGGTCACCAGAGTCATTCAAGGTCAGGCTTTTCCACTTTCAGGCTTTGCTCCGGAACCCCCAAAATATATCGCGACTAGATAGCTCTACGTACAAACGAAAAGCGATAGGCAGAGCTCTGTGGAAAAATGCAATCGCCAACGTGTCCTCAAATTTTATAGCTCTAGAACAAACGGAAAGCGACTGAAAGCTCTGAAAAATGCAATCGCCAGGTGTCCACCATTTTATTTCAGGTCAAAATAGTTTAGGCTCATGAGACCATCAGAAGGTCAAAGGTTATTTGAGAACACGTCTCCATATACCCGATATTTTGTTGACTTGTACCCATTGGTGGCGGTTTTCACTTCTTTAGATATGATTTTATCGAAGAGTACTGACACACATTGTTTGACCTCGAATGACCTCGCTGACCTGTAGAGTCACTTAACGAAAATGCAACCTGGTTTCAGGAATGGTCGAGATGAACATGATCAGAAGGATGGCTGCTATCTTGCGTATCCTCAAAAATCAGTAGGCGGCGGAAAGGGGGCGGGCAACCGGCACCGTGCCCCTTATAATGTTAAGGGGCAACCCCATATAAAATAGCCTCCCCTAAATTTGCATGGCTTATGTACAGATTAAGTCTTATGATCAAATTTATGGGAAACACAATTGTATAAGTCGTGAATATTACGGCGGTGATAATCCTCGTGGACAATACATGCAAAATCGTGGGAAAAAAATCGAGTGTTCAAGCCTAAGAAAAATGTTGAAATAAAAGGAAATCTAATTTTTTGTTAAAATAGCTTATCAGATTTGTGAACTTTGAGGGTTTAGTCCCAAATTTAATTGTGCTTTTTTTCCGTTTCAATATTGACCCATTGTGTGAAGATATTTTTTTAAATCGAGAAACAATTATGCATAGGTGGCAAAAATCAGACAATCGTCATGCAGCGTTACTTGTAATCACGAAAGTGTAAAACTATAAAATTGCTGACGTCATTAAAGTTTACATATGGGTTTAAGATATTTGAACTATGTGTTGACGTCAACGGTGCTCGTAAATGATCTAACTCAATTTCTGAGTTTTCACCAATTTAGTTTAACTATTCGCTCTATATTATGGCAACAGCCTCAAATTCACCTGGAAAGCAATCATAAACTAGATCCCTACCTATAAATTCCAAACATTTAATATGAGTTATGTACTTTTTTATCCCACCTTGATGTGATTACTCTTCAACGATTTGTTCCTCAACACCTGTAAAAGAAAAATCGATCTGAGAAAAGTTGCGAGGGGGGCGACGCCCCCCCCCCCCGCGATAAAGTTGGGGGGTCCCGCTGCCCCCTCTGCCCCCCCGGTCGCGTCCTTGAATATATTTAGGTACCTATGTAGTTACAATTTAGCTGGAGCTTAAAGCGATCATCCCATAGATATATATATATACATTATATATATATCAAAATTATATATAAATAACTAAATATATACATATAATATGAATAATAATATATATAATATGTACAATACATATACACATATATCAATATATATATTAATATAACATATATAATATATATATATTATAATAACTTATATATATATATCATATATATCATATATATATACTATAATATAGGACTAGATAGGACAGTGGTCCCCGAGAAGATAGTAACAGCGGCCGCCATCTTGGAGCAGTCCTCGAAACTGCTGTCGCGTTGTTGACGACGAACAGTGGAATGGAGGTGGGTGTCTGAGGCGCGCGAGGGCCAGTGGTGGATCCAGAGAGGGGGGAAGGGCAGGGACATGCTCCTCCCTAGCTCGAACTTGAGGGGCACTCTGGCCGCCTGAGGGGGCACCCTGGCCGCTGAGGGGCACCCTGGCCGCCTGAGGGAGCACACCTGGCCGCTGAAGGGCACTCTGGCCGCCTGAGGGAGCACCCTGGCCGCCTGAGGGGGCCTCTGTGGGCCTGCTCACTCTGGCCGCCTTGAGGGGCATTCTGGTGGTCTGAGGGGGCACTTCTGACCGTTTGAGGGGCACTCGGGCCGACTGAAGGGCATCTAAACCGGGAGATGAAGGGCCCTCCGTTTGGAGGGGCACCAATGGCCGCCTGATGGGACATTTTTGTCACTTGAGGGGGGGGGTAGGGGGCACTCTTGCACCGTGGGTGCACTCTGACGACTGCGGCCACCCTCTGGAACCGGAGATGGGGGCGCCCTGGCATTGAGGTGAACCATGGCCGCCTGATGGGACACTCTTTGCACCTGGGAGGAGGGCATCTTGCGCCTGAGGGGAACACTCTTGAGCCTGGGGGCCACCGGGGGAGGGGGCACTCTAACCAACTTGGGTAGGGCGGGGGGGTGCACTCTTGCCACGTTGGGGGGGGGGCACTCTTGCCACCGGGAGAGCACTCTGCAACCCGAGGGGGGGGAGACTCTTTCCACCCTGAGGGGACACTCTTCGCCACCCGGGGGGGGACTCTTGCCATCCGGAAGGGAGGCCACTCTGCCACCGAGGGGGTGTACTCTTGCTAATCTGCTATCACTACTGGCCACCTGGGGTCACTTTTAGCCACCTAGGGGGGGGGGGCACTCTGCCACCGGGGGGGGGGGCACTCTTTGCACCTGGGGCACTCTTCTCCACCGAGGGGGAACTCATTGCCACCGGGGCACTCTTGCCATCACGGGCACTTTGTCACGGGGGACACTCTTGCCACGGGGCGGGGGAACTCTGCCACTGGGGTACTACTTGTCATTTGGGGGGAGAGGGCACTTCTTGCCACCTGGAAGGGCCCTATTGCTCCGCAAGGGGGGCACTCTTGCCACGGGGGGACTCTCGTCAATGGGTGGGCACTCTGCCACCTGGGGGGGGGGGCACTCTTGCCACCCGAGGGTGCGCTCTTGCCACCTGGAGCACTCTTGCCAGCCGGGGGGGGGGTGTCCTCTTGCCACCCGCGGGGAGGGGGCACTCTTTCTCACCGGGGGAACTCTTTGACAGCGGAGGGAGCGCACTCTGCTCACGGGGGGGGCACTCTCTGCACCCGGGGGGGAGGGGCACTCTTGCCAACCGGGGGGGGGCACTCTGGCCTCCCGAGGTACCTGCCACGAGGGGGTACCCTGGCCGCCCGAGGGGGCACTCTGTTGCCTGAGGGACGTCTAGCCGCCTGAGAAAGACATTTGGCCGTATGAGGGGCCCCTTTCTGCTATGTGGGCCTCTGTCGCCGAGGGGGCACTCTGGCCGTCTTGGGACGGGCCCCCAAAAAACGCGGCTTTGCATTCATGTACTTCGCTTGATAGTTAATATCACTACGTTAATTCACTGCCCTAGGTTCGGTACAGCCTCCAGATATCTTCCTCATCCTCAGAAATCGGCAGAAGAATCACTTTCCATAATCAATCGCACACCTAGCCGTCTTCCCCTGCCCGCAGCGCATAGCGCGCTTAGTGGTCTACATTGTGGACTGCTCCAACATGGCGGCCGGCTTTACGTACTAGCGAGCGGACCACTCCGCTCGCTAGCTTCAGGCTGTCCTATCTAGTCTTTACATCTATGGATCATCCTGAAGTAAAATTATACTTGAATACCACCCATTTTACTGAAAGCCTAGAGATTGGAGCCGAAGCAGAATAATGCGGTCGGAAGGAGGGGTGATGAGAACACCGCCTGCGCAGCAATCAGAGACATTCAAGAAGCCTGGTCGCAAATGCCAATGAATTCGAATGACTGTCAAATATATTTTAGATCAATACTCCAACAAACTGAATCGCGATGGACACCAGCTCTTGATGGCGTTTTTAAATGTCTGCTTAATCCCAGTACGCATCTATAGTCAGCACTGGACAAAGTAGACAAACGTCTCTTTCGTTGACATAATAAAAACTGATGAGCTCATAATCATATATGATCTACCGGAAACTACATGCTCTCTCTCTCTCTCGTGATGATTTGGGTTTAAGGCGCCTCAACTGTTAGAGAGTAATGTCGAGCAGCCCATTCATCCTCTCTCGACCTGCCCGATCAAAACCACTACGACTACGAAAAGACATTCCTGTTCAACGGACGGATAATTTGGTTTGAACGATGTGGTTATTCCGAGTCCTTGACCTGCTTCTTTCCTCCGCGGATACGTCCAGTCCTCCGGGCGGCGATGAGACCGACCTGAAACGGACCGAGAGCAGCGTTAGTCCCCGATCAGCCAGCACAGGCCACGGGGGGGGGGGTACAACGTCAGAAACAGCCTCTTGGTCGATAATGCAGAGTGTATCAGCATTAGCTTCAGATGGAACAAATAATCATGTGCGTAGGGACTGGTGAAATCATGCAGGGCAAATGCATATCAGTTGATGTCTCGCCTATCCAGAAGCAGAAATGGCTATATTTAACTGAACTGCAGCCTAACCTGATGCTAAACAAATCAAGAAGGCAGTGGGCCAGAAAATGATTTCCTAATAAACCTCTTGCACTAATTTTTCGTCACAGTTCCGTGGATTCTTCAGCCTCATTCCAGGATCGCCACACTGATCCAAAAATATACCTTAGATCAGAATAATTCCACGCCATTAACGTACACCAGAGTACACTCGACTGCACGCTATACACAGTACAGCGGCATCTCACCTTCTTTCCGGGCGACTTGCCACGCGCGATGGTGGAGGCCTTGCCGATATGCTGGTGGTTACCTCCTCCGTGGGGGTGCTCCACAGGGTTCATGCACACTCCACGCACGATGGGCCACGAGTTGCGCTTGGCGCGGTACTTGTGGAAGGCGCGACCGGCCTTCATGATCGGCTTGTCGGTACGGCCACCGCCGGCGATGATGCCTGGAGGAAATGAGCGGTTACAGTCGGGTCTCAGCAGCTGCACATAACCACACAACCAGCAACAAACATCCACACGAAACAGCAGCCGGACAAAGTAGTCGTGCAATAACGAACCCCTTGCAACTCCACCGAGATACACCACTACGATCGGAATTTGGACAATAATTGGTAATGACGACAAACAGCAGTGCATAGAATAAATACAGAAGATGCACATAACGTTGCATCTTGAACTTGAATGGTCGACTCCATCTTGCAGATGCATGATCATCATGTATGATTGCATCACAGACGGACAGGAACGACCCTCAAAGAACCGTGGTAGTTCGCCAAGAGAGCTGAGATAATATTGAACAAATTGAATGCAGCCTGTCAGTGGGCCAGGCCGACACAGTTAAAAAGCTAAGTAATTTGCTCAGCTGACACTTGACAGTCACCAGCTGTCATTTAACGAACAGCTCAGCTCAGTCGCAGTCTGAGTCGCGCAGAATACTCACCGACCATGGCGCGGTTGGTGGACGGGATCACCTTCTTGGAGCCCGAGGGCAGCTTGACGCGCGACTTCTTGGTGTCCGGGTTGTGCGACACCACGGTGGCGTAGTTGCCTGTCAGCGGGGGGACAGAACAGCGTCAGACAGCAGCTCGAGTGGCGAGCGGCACCAGCAGGGGACAAGCTGATGGCGTCACAAACAGTCTCTTGGTCGATAGTGCAGAGTTTATCAGCATTAGCTTCAGAAGGAACTACTCACCATGTCCAGCATCCCACAACTGTAATATCCTACTTCAACACAAAGATAAATCAACAATGGATGAAACTCCTAACATTTATGATTCATGACAACTAGATTCTGATCGTACGAAACATGACCACTGGCCAATTCAAAGCAGGTCAATAAAACACTACACAAATATCAGCAGCAGATTCCAGCTGACCATTCAGTCGTCATCCGCTTTACGCTCGCTCGTCGCGTCTCACCTGAGGTCCTGGCGAGCCGGCCACGGTCGCCAGACTTCTCCTCCAGGTTGCAGATGACGGTTCCTTCGGGCATGCGGCCGACGGGCAGCACGTTGCCGATCTGCAGGGCCGCCTTGACGCCGCAGTAGATGAACATGCCGGTGTGCATGCCCTCGACGGCCAGCAGGAGCTCCTTGCGCGTCTTGTAGCGGTACGGGTCGCGGAAGTGGACCATGGCCAGCGGCGCGCCACGACCGGGGTCGTGGATCAGTTCCTGGTAGCCGAGGGGATGGACATCGTCAGACACGGACAATGACAGAGCCAAGAGCAGTCAGTAGAACACAAGTCAGAAACAGCCTCTTGGTCGATAATGTGAAGTGTATCAGCATTAAGCTTCAGATGGAACAAATAAGTTCCATAAATAAGTTGTCAAAGTAACTTATGTTAACTTATAGGGAGTGCGCCTACTCATCGCTTATTTATAGCAATAAAAATGTATGTGAAAATTCAATTTAAGTGGCTCCTGTTGTGAATTTTTAAGTATCCAACCGAACCAAAAAAATTACACAAAATTAAATTACACATCTGGTAACCAAAAGCAAAAAAGATGTTATGAGCTCCTTATACTAAGGAAGCAATAGGTCAGTCAAAAATACATCATTACTTTTAAATTGTGCTTGGGTATTTATTGTCTATGGTTGGTTCACTCAAATATTCTGTTTAACCCGCGAGTTACCGGGGTATATTCTGTAACCTGACTAAATGGAGGAGAGGCTAATAATAGCCCCCCTGATCTCCGAAACTACTGGACTGATCCGACAAATTAGAAGTAAAAAGCAAACAACAGAAATGCAATTTATATTTTATGCATGGTAATGCTGTAGAGGTGGTCTAATTTAGTCTCTGAAAGATTGTAAGTCAGACATTTTAGAAGATATCGACTTCAAACTTGCTGCACATATTCATTGGACTAGTCTCGATCGTATTCTGTTTTTTTTTCTCGACAAATTCGATTTTTGTTTAGCTGAAAAAATCATTGAATTTCAGTAAATTTTCGAAAATCCGAGATAGTAAATAATAGCCGGGTCTGATCTGTAATTTTGTTGACAATTAAATATATTTTAAAGGTGTACTTTTGACAGTGCTTTCCGCAAGCCATTGTTTTTCAACAAAAACACCAGAGCATGTTGTCAGTCATTTCCAGTTGACCTGTCATAACCTCATCTTTTACCTTCAGCCAACATACATAAAAATTATGTGAGACAAGGTACTGCAAGTTAGGTGACGATACCACTGTTGGTTTAGATGTTGCAAAATAACGGGAGAAGGGGGCTATAAATAGCCCCCTTGAACTTCTAACCCGTATGACCTTTGACCTGTTTCTCGTTTGTGTATTGGGGTTTAAGGGCGCGCCAACACCTTTGGTCAATTAGCACCCATTTGACCTGTTTACTCAAGGTCGTGTTTGCGTAGACTGGCGTCCCGTAGTAACAATCCTTGAACATGTGCATTCCGAGTATTTATTGTTTTTAGGAGCAAATATGCAAAGGTGTTTCTAGGTGCAGTTTGGGGCTTCCCTTGCCAAAGAAAAAAAATAGCCCGGGGATTCCGATTGGAACCTTTCCAGGGATCACCGGAGGTCCACTGACTCCGACGAGCCTTAAAGATGTCCTTTTTCGTCTTCTGTCAGTTCTAGTGCAGTTTGTGATGCTGTTTCAATTTTGTGATCCATTTTACATGATTATATGTTCAACTGGGTCATGCACTGTTTATGATTTTAAGCTTGATAAGTTCTCAATTTTTAAAACATTTACGATTTGATGACATTTTTGCTTCAAACATCTCATAGGTCACCTATAACCCAGGACCTTAAAATCAGATGTCAATGGCTTCCTCTCGTCACAAGCAACACACTCGTTTTGAGTCGAAGCTCTAGCTCAATAAGAGGCCAAACACCAAGAGGGGGGATTGTACCCACACACACACACACTGTCACACAGTGATCTTGCCCTTCACGGGCAAGGGTTAGGGCAAGGATTCTGCATGACTGCCCTTCACAGGCAAGGGTTAAGTAGGTTTGTGAGCCAAGAACCATATCCTCTTTGGGATCATGGTGCTGGAACTTTAACCCTGTTTCATTGGTTATCATATGGGGCCGGTAGACTGTTTCAGCAGCCCGCCAAGGGATTTGACCCTGTGTCACTGGCAAAGTGTTAAGTAAATACTGAGAATGTACCTGTTTCGAGTTCAGTTCTAATAACATGAGCTGTGTAGAATTAGTATAATTTCCCTATAAAAAGGTGTAACAAATTTGATTATATTGCCTTTCCACTTATATTAGAGACCTTAATACCATGAAAACCAATGATTACCATGAAAACTATTAATACCATGAAAACAAAGTGATAATGTAATTTTGACGACATATTGTTCCCATAGTATAAAAAGCTTGCGACATAATTTTTTACTTATTTTTTCCTTCTTGTGACCAGATGTGTGATTTTGTACTGGTTTGATTGTTGGATACTATAAAATTCAGAACTGGAGCCATTTCACATATATTTGTATCGTTATATCTTAAGCTAACAGATAATATTGTGATTACGAATTAGTTCACCTTCAACTTGGGTTTTAACTGAGATAGCAGTTTTGAAGTCCGGGTTGAAAAACCCCTATCCGCAAGTTTTCTGAAATGAAGAAGCTCTCCAGAAAAATATATTTGACTTTTTGGCAAATGAATGTAGGCCATTAATAAAGAAATGTCAAGAATGTGGGCCATAAATACTCCTGGGCAGAGGCTATATAGTCAGCTTTCAGCTGCAGCTGGGTGTCTGCGCTAGCAAACAAACCAACTATCGATTCACAATTATCTATAGGTCAAGGTTGGCATTATGCATTTCCATTGTAATGACACCACATGCTACTGTACATAGAAAATACCAAGGAAACAAAGATCAAACAAACATCTCATCCCCAAAAATTGAAACAAAAGAGCTACTAATTAATGTAAAAACCATGCCCTATGAGGCCGTTCCAACGCCCTCAACCTGAAGAGGTTTTCATCCCAACAATTAAGGTGCTGTGGAGAAGGAGCACGGGGACGGACAGTGGAGGTATCCAATGTTAACTGGATGGACAGCATGTCGCTGATGCATAACTTGTGTGCCAGAACTGTTCAATTCACCTGTTGAAGAATTCTAACACAGTAGTTGTCACTTACAACCTGTTCCTGAGGCACCTCTAGCCTCCTCAATGCTTTAACTTGCTGTCATATTCTATTACACAGCAACTGGAGGTTATAGGTGCCACATGAACAGGCCTGCAACGTTAACTCAACTCCACCTGCAACTGGTGAGCACTAAAAGCTGGATAATTTGCAGCAGTTGGCCACCAGGAACCACTAATGAGCCAGTGAATTTTGATGTTGCAAGCATATAATAACAGTATATTGGTTTACAATTTGTTTCATAAGTTATTTGTTCATTTATAAATAAATACATGAATACAAATTTGTTTGTAACATAAAAATACCCTGGCTCACTAGTGGTACCTGGTACTACTGAAAATATACAGCTTTTAGTGCAAGCCCATCAACTGCTCGCCAAGCAATTAAGTTATGGTTGAGGCACAGGAACATCTGGTGGAGAAAATCAGCCTCAAGCGAATTAGGTTGAGCGTGCTGGAACAGCCCCTATATGCAATAAAACAACTGTAAATTAACTTTATATCTACAATGGAACAAGACAACCGTTAGGGACATTAGATGACAATGCTGAGCAAATATCTCACCTTGACCACTCCCTTGATGTAGCCATGACGTTCCGCAAAGTCAAGGCTACGCAGCTTAGGAGCACCCTTCCTGTGCTTCGTATGGGCTGTGAAAATTGAGCCCCTTCCCTTACGCTGGGCGCGGATGACGCGTCCCATGATGACCTGCAACACAGCACGATGTAGTTAGTATAAATATGCCTCAGACCGGTACAGAAAGAATTGAAACAAATTTAAAGAAACACATAAAACAAGGAATAAAATAACATCTTACTAGGCAACAAGACACAAATTCTTTAACTAAACAATATTCACCTGATCGGCAGGCCTTACAAAACGGAAAAGAACATTTGGTGCGACGCTGTTTTTTAACAAACAACTTTATAAAATATGGTCATTATGTTTTGATCTCGAAACAGTATATGAGCACAAAAAATGGAACACAAATAATTGTCTTTTTAATTTCAAAAAACCACATGATCATATATTTTTTTCTCATTTTTGGAGAAAATTTCATTTATCATCACGGCGGCGTTGGTGTTACGGGGAAGCCGGACGGGGAACCGTTACTACTCTTTGTTACACTGAGTCACTTAGCTTTTACAAGCTCTTTGAAACAAATAGAAAGCTATAACACTTAAAAGAAAGAATTTTCAACAACTTTGTGATATGAGTAATGTACCTAACCAAAATGGAAGCGGTCTAGAACAGCAGGTGAGTTTTCTGTCATGCGCCGCTATTGCCTACCGGTAATTTTCGTGGGTTTATTTTCCTTTTGTGTCGTGGAGTTACGAGTAGAAGTTCAGTTCATTGTGTTGTTTCACATATTTTGGAATTTTTTTCCCGTATGTTCACCGTGTGAGTGTTTGAAATCGCGTATTGTGCCCTTGCAGTTTGCTGGGATAGACATCCGCGGAGGTGGAGGTCAGGGTGGTCCTCCCCCACAACAGAATACTAACAGATATGTCCCACCAAACCGCCGAAGTGATGGTGGGATGGATGCTGGTGGTGGTGGAGCAAGCTTTGGAGACTACAGAGGTAAGTGTCTGCCTTCAAAGTTTGGATTCTTGAAATTTATCATTGCAGAAGGCATAATCCATCCAATATTTCTTTGTGTAGGGTTAAAGTCTGATCTTTGGACTCGTCTGAATCTCATTTATGGTATCAGGATGCAGTCAATACTGATGCATTGTTTGTTTTGATAGCATGAAAAGTCTGGGGATAGGATTACAACATTACGACAGGGTTTTGACAGTTGGCCCTATACCAATTAGTGGTGCTAATGGAGTACCTACCTACAACGTCTATCTGTCAATTTTCAAATAGAAAGCCACATTGAAGAGAAGATCAAGGTGCTGTGTGAATATCTAAGTTGCCTTTTTCCTAAGTGCCTGATCAGTTTACTATATATGTATATGTATGATCACTACCTGTATCTCCCTTAATGGTGCAAATTGACCTGAGGTGTTGGCATGCCCTAAAATCCCAATAAACAACAAACTTTACCTTTAAACAAGGTATAAATTAAGCCCTGACCCAGCTGATTGCCTTGTTTATTTTTCTGAGCTGTAGTATAACATAACAGTGCAGTGGATGTGTCTCTTAGAGAGTAAGCTTTTATGATATTGAAATTGGTGAGTGCATTAGATGTGACACCACATGTGACTTGATATACAATTAATTATACATGTATTAATTGATGATATGTTCATTTTTGTCAACATTAATATGCTTGGTTAAAACTCTACAATGATACAGATTACATTTGGCTTCATATAATTAAAGGTATCCGCACTGCATAAAGACCAATCATGACCATTACAGTTTTATTGCTTTGTGTGGGGTGGTATTTGATAATATATTAACCTACATCATGAGGGATGTTTAAACAGCAATACTTTATATTATACTAGTCATTTGTAGTGTGAGAAAAGTGTTGTATAAAACTTTTGCAAATTCAGACTGCACATTACCGGATATCAATAACTTACTTAACATTTTTTATGACTAACAAGCAATGTCCTGAATTTTAATTTTCACTTGGTGTCTGAGTGGAAATTCAAGACAAAAAGACAATGAGGGTGGGCAATTATGTAGAAAACGGTATAATATTGATTTCTGTTTTGAATATGAAAAGCAGTAGTTTTTGTTGAAATCATATACTACTCTAGGTCAATATTAATGTCTGAATTAATATTAATATTTATAATTTGGGAGTGAAAAATGTATCATTTTATTCCGTCCATTGCAATGGGGAGTTAGAGCGGAAAGTAATCACATTTGGGTGCCATTTCTTATCCAAATTAGCAATTTGTGGGATGCTGTCAACTAGGACTGTATTTGTCAAATTTGTGAAAATGATATTTATAAATTTGATAAACGATTATATTATTCAGCTAATGTATTCTTTGTGAGCTGGTCAAGAGCTATAATTCACAAATTATCAACTGAACTTGTCCAGGCCCTGAGGCCTGTGAACCTCATGAAATAATGTTAGGTAGGTATGATGTTACTGTAGAAGTGTGATACATGCCATGATTGTTATAGGTAGTATTGGGCTAGGCCAGTAAAGGTAGTTTTTGTTTATGCATTATTGGGCTAGTATCTGGGTGTATATGGTACTCTGTAGTCATTTGTGCTTCTAAGATATATTTTGCTCCATCTGCAATGACTTGAGTTCTCAATTTTGCATGTTTTTCAATATAACATTTTATGTCTTGTCTTCATCATCATAATGTGATTATTTGATGCGATTAAATGTCATGCAAGATGATAAGACAAATTTACTGTTTCTTGATTGTTAAAAACATTTTGTTTAATGGGAAGTAGCCAGTGTCCTAGGATTGGGAATTTTGTGTGTTAAGTGACATCCTACCAGGTATAATATTTCACTCTTTTTGCCCAATTTGAAGGGTTATTTTTCACTCCTTTTGCCCAATTTGAATGGTTATTTTTCACTCTTTTTCACTTTTGATATTATTTTTTCACGTTCTTATTTTAAATATGTATATATATAAGCCCAGAAAAAAAAAAAAAATTTTTTGAATCAAGTTTTTGTTAATAGCAAGATGGGTAAATTCTTGAAAAAAGGCTTCTTTTGAGGTAATAGTTATTTTCACTCTTTTTCATGAATTTCAGTCTGAATTTCGCACTCTGCCACCCTGGCTCTAAAGAGGGGCCGGCAACCTTTTTAGGGCGCGGGCCCGATGAGAGATCTGGAAGCAGTGGCGGGCCGGGCCCGGAAGATAAAATCGATACAATTGACGGCAATGACCGTGTCACATTTGGGAAATATGAGACACGTAATTATGCATTTAAAAAGTTGTCTTTAACAGCCGAGATGTTTTTGCCGTACCTATGGCAACATGGTGGAATATGTTATACCCTCTTAGACCGACTGCGCCAGCCAAGGCAAAAATTCTTATAAAAAGGAAATGAAAGCACGTCTCAACTTTCAATTAGCCGAAATGTGTGCCCCAAAAATATTGACTTCCGAGGATTAAATTTGTGCCAGCAGGCAAAAGTGAAGAAAACATCACGAATGCGCAACATACTTTGTGTTAAAAACTATTTTCGATTTCTTGAAGGCACGCGGGACGGAATACATGTAAGTTGCCGATACCAGCCGCGGGCCGGACGTCAGCTGGTCGCGGGCCGGATCTGGCCCGCGGGCCAGAGGTTGCCGACCCCTGCTCTAAAGCAATCCTAGGGCACTGTAAGTAGCTATTTGTTTGCTGGTTATATACAACGAAATTCACATCTGGAGCCCCTTTAGTTTTCTTTTCACTTTATTATTATTGCTCATTTTTTTGTTTTCATATATATAAAATTATTGCCACTACCGAAGGTAGGTTTGGGCGCCATGTGACCTTCGTTGTCGGTCCGCCATAAACCCCAATCATCATCAACTACCAAAGGTAATCAGGGGAGGATTAGATGTTGCATGAACAATGCTCCTGTGTTCCTGAAAGACAAAAAAATGTGTCTTTTCAATATGTGTGAGATTTGTGCTTTGTTTTGGTATGGGGTTGGTGGTTGCAATTTATAGGCATCGTTTGATATATTTTCCAACGCATCATTCAGGGTTGGCACTTGACACATCACTGGTAATCATAAATTGAGACGACGATAACGCACAATGAAGACAATGTAAACAACGGCCACAAAAGTTGGCTGTCGAGGCTGTGTTCGTCTGCTGCTTTGCGTGCTCGCGAGCTGTTTTGTCGAAATGTTATTGGCTGTGCTAACGGTATGCCAACAGTGTGACGATCATCATTCATTCGATCATCAATACTTTTAGTAGCGAAAGCTTGCGGGTCTACCCGATATCGTTTTGCTACCAGTGAGTTTGTTAGGTCTTTCGAATATCTTAGTTACTATTGTGATATGTGTATTAGGATGAATGAAAGGCATGGTTTGATTTAGTAAATTATGTTCTATAAACCTTAGTAAAAAAATGTCAGTGGACACACTCACTTTAATAATGTTGATATGCATTGATATAGTTGTATTATGTCAACCCGCGCAGTGCCGGTGCTCGGTGCCACCTTCGTCGTATCGAGGTGGGGCGTTTAGACGTCCCTCCTCCAAACTCGCCTATGAGATGCAGGAGAAAACGAATATACCGTTCAACAGCTCATCTAAAATCATTTTCAAACTATTTTGGCCATTTTGTGGTCAATATGTCAGGTATTGAGGTCAATATTAAAGTCACCAGAGGTCATTCAAGGTCAGATTTTCCAGTTTTAGATTTTATATTTGTTTTTGAAAAATGAAACTATGATAGCTAGGAACAAGCGAGTAAAAATCAAATGCTCTTAAAAATGCAATCCCCTGTCCTCAGATTTAAGCTCATGTCAAAAGTTAATACTCTAGGTCAGCATAGGTAAAAAATGTTATTTTGGCAAAAAAAAATCCACAAATAGCCATAGGTATACCTAATAAAGGAAAGCCAAGAATTTTGACGTCATCGTGTTTGCCTTGTCAGTGCGCTTCAACTAGTCACGTTTTTGAAAGTTTGACATACCAAAGCCACAGTGGTTAACCAAATGGTTTGAAACTCACAGCGTGTAATAAGAACATATGTATCTACACTTAGTTTATCTCTATTTTATATTTTATAAAGGATTTTTGATATCAGCGATCCTGAGGTCATGTCGTGACCTCCCAAGTCAATGGGAGATAATTAAAATGCGCATAAATGGAACAAACTTTACCTAAATCCGGTCAGTTTTCATCCATATCACTATTTTGGAGCTAAGCAGAAGAATGCATGTTGGAATTTTCTTATGTGACCTCTTTGCTGTCAAATCCCCGGGTATATTTGATGTGCCCCAGGGCATTTTTATTTTATTTTTTGTACAATATTTCGTCTTCTACGTGGGGCAGAGTGATGGGCTTTCACCATTCTGTTTCTCTTATCGATTGTCTTAAATTGATATCAAATTTGACTTGACCTTGACATGACCTCAGGTCAGGTCAAATCTTTGAATTTGACCTAGCTAGGTCATTCGATGTGTCATTCGTTGCGCCGTGACGACAGAAACACGACGATGACAGAAGCGTTGCTCTAGGTTATATATGAATAAGAAGTAATTAGCAAATAAAAGAGAATTTGCAAAACTTAGCGTTTTGACATTTACTGATCTCTGGAGCCTGAACTATTGACCCTATCTCAAATATGAGGGCATGTTGCAGAAAGATTGTTTCGAGGGCTTTCCAGTGCTTTATACTGTATGTTCCTTTCTATCTTGGTTACCGAGCTAGCCCGGATTATGTGAAGTAATGTTCAATTCACTCGAATTATGGGAAGATTTGACCTCTTGTGACCTCAATATTGACCTAGTCTAGTGTCTAGTCGGTAAAAAATCACCTGTGTATTTTCTCTAGTACTCGTCACAACCTACCTAACGTAGTTTTCCGCTTCTCGCAACGTTGCGTATTTTTCGAGATCTCTGGGAGGGGCGGTTATCTCCCCCCCCCCCTTCGGTTCTAAGTTAGCTCAGACGGTCGGTGCGAGGGTCAAGAGTGGAAAATTCAGCTTAAAAGACCATATGAACTATGAAGTACTCGGCTTTGACAAAATTTACCCATCAGAATCAACTCAAGAATTACTATTTATGTTAACCCATTTCAAAGAATCACATCAAATAACTTGGATTTAATGGTAGGAGCAGCCTGTTGAGAACAGGGTAGCATTAGCAAGAGTAACAACAGTGTCAACATTTTAGTTGTCAAATACATCTTAGGGGAGTGGGGAATTCACAGAAAAACTGGAAGGAAAAAAGGAAACTAATTCCCATATTTCGAAATCCTAGTAAACTGTACAAATTTGACCTCAGGTCAAGGTCAAGTGGTGACCCAAGTAGGTTCTGTTGCATATTGGGAGACGAGTCTCGACGAGTCAAATCCTTCACTTGACCGACCACCCCCTTACCCTGGTCAACAGCACATATCTAAGGAGCCAAATAACAGTGTCACAAATTTTTTCGATTTGGGTGGGAGATGTCACCCAACTGTGATTAATTTTCAACTCTCATTCTTCATTTTTTTAGCAATGAACTTCCCACTGCCAAATTATGAATCGTGATATTGATTCTGGTATAAATCAATATTGACTAAAAATACATGTTTTCAATTAAAACCACTGCTTCTCATATTCAAAACAGTTATCAGTATCGTACCATTTTCTACATATTTGTGCACTCTCATGGTCTTTTGGGGCTAAAATTTTACACTCTGACACCCAAGCCAAAATGGAATCTTGGGACACTGCCAAATAATGGTCTTTTGTATACTATTTTTGCAAATGTACTACAGCTATGAAAAAGGCTACAATCCAAAAGCCCAAACCAAAAATCCAACACTGCCTGGGACCCAAAAAGTAAATAAAATGTTCAAAATTCCAATGCTGTTGAAAGGTGTTTCTGAAGCTCACCTGTTCACATATTATGAAAGCTTGTCCGCATATGGGCTAATGGAGTGTTTTGTCTATGCCACCTCATTTATGTCAAAGCTTGTTGGGTCCCAAAGGCAACCTGATTTTGTGTATAACTGCTATAATCCTAGTCCCAGCTGCATTCATCTGGTAGCACTAACTAAAAACAGTGGAATAATCTCTTTATATTAGTCAGATAGTGCTTTTACAATGTATTATATGGCTTGTGTTGTTAGTACATATTTAATGTTTACTAATCTTGAATTTTACAATCATCCTGTTTTGTACATGCCTTACATTGTAAGGCATGTACAAGAATTATGTAAAATTATTGTGAGCCTTACATAATCATTGTGAAATGTGCCTGTGCTCTCGACTTTAATTTCTTCATCATTGCTACTTACCTGAAGATGAGTCATGAATGTTGTTCTTCCTGTCATGTGTCCATCTAAGCCAGTCGATCTAAGTCTGTGGCCGTGTCCTCTCTCCGTGCTGCAGGCGGCGGTGGTGGTGGCGGCGGCGGCGGCCGTCCGGGCGGCGGCGGCGGCTACGGGGGCCGGCCCGGCGGCGGCGGCTATGACCCGCGTGGCCCGCCCCCGCCCATGCCCAACTCCTTCGACCGAGGGTACAGTCGCGGCGGCGGGTACGGCGACCGCGACAGAGGCTACGGCTACTCGGATCGGCCATCCAACGGGTCCGCTCCAGCGGGTGATCGGCATCAATTTCGAGGGCGCGCGCTGCCTGGTCGGTCGGTCGGTCGGCGCCTGTCAGCGCTCATCAGGCGGCTACTGCCCGCGGCTCAGTTCTCTCTGAAGCCAGCTGACAGCCCTCAGCTGCAGCGGGCGGCGCCGACAGGAGGCTGACCGGCGGCGCGCGCCGAGACAGTGCAGTGTAACAGTGACTGGGTCGGAGCGAATGGCGCTGCCAGTACTTACCACTCTGGGCACAGAACGAAATTCCTGCTCCGTCCGGGAGCGGCCCCGCCGTGCATGCCCTACCGAGAGCCGTCGGCTGTCTCTCGGGCAGTCGTCGGTATCTCTCGGGCAGTCTATCATGTCGATATTTATATGTCTCTCTTTTCTGTTATCTATCTCACATTCTGGACATTCGTCGGCGTGCACGGCAATTTGGATGTTTCCCGATCTATTGTTGATATCGCGCAGCTGCCGCACTGGTCCGGCCGCGATACGAAATTAACTCCGCATTCTCCGCGTTGGTCATTCTCTTAGGTCATTAGCCTGGCATTAGCCTTAATGGATAATGCGATGTCGCCAGAGCTTCGTAACATTTAATGGATAAGTTTCGCATGCAGCGATTGTTGTATAATAGTACATGTGACATTCCACGTCGCATGCTGTATTTAATTGAAGCTTTTCTGGACTCTAATCCATATCCTCATAAAAAATCAGTGTACTTGTCTTGTCCAATGCGGAGACGAGCGTTGGCGAAGCTCGCTCAATATTTCAAACACTTCCAGTCATTCTCGAAATTCATTCAGCCCGAAATATAACAGCTCACTGCATGGCCGCTTTTAGTCGGAGAGTCGCTGAGACCTTCCGATTACATCTGGTGTACGTGTGCGCTACTTTGTCACTGACTGGCTGCTTACCAACAAGTGTCGGCTAGGTTAGCATGAGCTGGGTTTATGTACCCAAGTCGTTTGAAGTTATCGGCGCTTCTCTATTATTTTGTTGTGCATGCCCTAACAGTTATTATTCTAACATCACAATGCGTGGTGATTTATGCATGTGGACGTTTGGGACTATGCTGCACGTCACCACCAATGTCTAAACCGCTCTGTGCTGGTCTCGGCCAGGGAGCTTCTCTCCGGCGTGGCGTGCGTCCGGCTCTGTGCTGCTGCCGAGCTGAGCAGCTGTGTGTCTCGTCAGTCGTCTCCGTTCTGCGTGAGCGGCCCGGCTGACACTGAACACCAGCACTGGAGCGACTGCTGCTGCAGCGGCTCTGCAGTGCTGGTGTTCAGTGTCGGTCGGGCCGCCCGCCGCGGTGTCTCTGTCACCGTCTCACCTGTCCTGTGTGTCTGTAGATTCGGAGGCGGCGGCGGTGGAGGACGGTACGGTGACCGCGGAGACCGTGGCTTCGGAGACCGACGTGGCGGTGGTGGTGGCGGCGGCGGCGGCAACACATGGAACAACAACCGGTAAGTTTTGCCGTTACCCCCTCCTCCTCCCGGGGCGCCGCCTGTCTCCTATCTGAGACGTTCTCTTACCGACGGTATGGCCCCCCGCTGCGCGGCGCTGCCAGTCGGCTGTCTCTCCGGGCCGGTCGTATCTGGGTCGGTGTGTGATCCGTCACCGTGTGAGGCTGTCAGCTACCCGACCGAGGCCGGCCGGTCGGTCGCCGGCCAGTGACGTGTCGGTGCCTGCGGCGGGCTGACGGCCGTCGTCACAGCTGACGCACGTGTGCCCCCCCCCCTCTCCCTCCGCGGACCGGCGAGCCGCGGCAGGCAGCTGACGGCCAGCGGGGGCGGCGGTAGGGAAGCCCCGCACTGCTGAATGGCCCGGCCGCCGGGTAGGCCACGGTGGCGAGTGACGGGCCAGACTAGAGGTGCAGAAAAGACTATATAGGTGGTCACAGCATAGTCACGGAATGAGCTGGCAAGTCACAGCTTTAGTCACGACGCTGCACTGCTAATCCCATGGCGCTGACAAGGCCAGTCCCAGCTTCAGTCACGGCCGTTACCAGTTCTGGTCCCAGGCCGCGCTGGGACGCTGGGACCAGAATTCCGCAACTCTAGTCCAGACCTTGGTCCAGCCGTTGCAGGGGTACAGTGGACCGGAGCTGCCGATTGCCGTCAGTGCAGCGGGCCGTTCGGTGGTTCCTGGTATTTATCCCGATTCCCGTGCCGGTGGTTGTGTAACTATCGGGGATGTGATTGTGTTGTATGATTGTTGGTCACGTGGTGACTCGTGTCCGCCAGCTTTGTTCGTCATCGCATGAGGTGATGACGTCATCGTGACTGTGCGGTTTGCTGGTGCATTCTGTCTATTTTCGAAACGTTTATTGTATGGCATTTCCCGAGATTCGATGCTATCACCATGTAAATTGCATATGTTGTTTTCGTTTTGGTAACTGCGGTCTCGTCGCTTGGGAAGCATACTTAGGGGGTTTCTTAGGGGATGGACGGGGAGGCATCAGTCAGTATTCGTCTACGGGCATTTGAATGCGACTATTATTGGTGCTTACTGCAGTGCGTATTGTACCGACTTACCAAATTTCGCAGTGAATCACGGAAGTTAACAAGTACCATCAGAGGCGTAACTTTTTGAAAATCATTCGGGTTGCACTTAGTTGTTAAGAGCCCATTTGTACCACATCTCGTCATAGGCGTAGTGTTAAATTCCAAAATTATTGGGGTTGTAGCTACAACTTGCGTTAAAGTTACACCCATGAGTACCATCACATTGACGGTAGAGTTTACAAAGTACTCGGCGCCACGGCATTCTTTGACCCCAAAGCACCACTACCACGAATCATGATCCTTCAACGCATTTGCGTGATAAGACAGGATACACGTCAACACGTCACACTGTTCTGTTTTTTAGATACGTTTTAATTTTGCCCTTCAGTGCATTGCGTTTGTCACCGCTGACTCTTACCTTAAGTTAAGGTCATTAGTGTACCCTTTCGAGTATTGAGACCCTTTACTCGGGTGGTGCCTCCTCTTCTTTCGAAGCTGAGTCGGCTGCTGTATTCTTTGATTTGCTGGCCATGCAGTGCTGGCCACAGTTGAGTGCTTGTAGGAAGAACCTGTAGTTAAAATTTATCAGGATGGTTCCTATCCATTCTTTTCCCCAGTCTGTTTACTTGAAGGAATTTTACAACTCCGGTGCTTCGATGGTATCCTTAGAAACGCCTGTTCCACGCCTGGGTCCACCCGTGCCGGCAAAGAACGACTTCCTAGGCCCTGGTTGGTGCTGTACTTAAAGTTTTTGCCTGTGTCTCGTGTGGTTCTGCTGAGGGAAGTCTTGAACAGGCTATTGCCACAACTACCGCACTCTCTTTCGTAGTTCACTTTGTCAAAGCCGTTCAGTATTTTACATTTTTTAATGACATCGGTTCTTTGCCGTCGGAATTCAAGTGTTGGTAAATTGATAATATCTCGCTCTCACTGGTAATATCTCACTCTTCACCTTTGGCCAACTGCCGTCCGTGTACGCGGCAAGTCTGATGACCTGAGACGTCTCTTATCAGTCGCTCTCCATATGCGAAGCCCAGATAATCTCGTGTCATCGACACCCGGACCCCCACGTCTGACCGCGCCGGCTTTCCTGGTGTGCTGTCTGACCTCTGTCCCGCGGGGTCGTGTGGCGCTTCTGGGCGCTCTACCGCCTTCTGTAGTCAATGTCGCCGTCTGGCTGGCCTCCGTGTCCATCCGGCAGTGTGCCGCCCTGTGAATGTCACCATGTCCTGACTCCTGGCCCGTATCCCGCCACTTTGCCGTCCGCAGTGGAGGTGACCGCTGGGGCGAACAGCGCGAGGGCGGCGGCGGGGGCGGTGGCGGCGCCGAGCTGCAGCGCAATGACCGCTGGAAGGAGCCGAGCGTCGTCGATCAGGACTGGACCGCGCCGCTGCCCCGCGACCTGCGGCTAGAGGAGGAGCTGTTCGGCAAACCGAGCGAGATATTGAGAGTGACGTGTCACGCAGCCGGGGCGCGCTTGCCCTGCGACCTGCCGGCCTAGAGGAGGCGTGTTCGCAAACGAGCGAGCCGTCTGGTGGAGTGTCAAAAAGAGAGAGAGCGCTGCCCGCGACCTGCGGCTAGAGGGGAGCTGTTCGGCAACGAGCGACGCCAGTCTGGTGAGTGTCACGCACGGGGCGTCGCTGCCCAGATGCGGCTAAGAGGAGGCAGCTGTTCGGCAACCGAGCGACAAGAGAGAAGTGTCCGCCGGGGCGAACCATAAGAGAGAAGAGATATACCAAGCCAGAGGGCAGGAATATAACCATCCCGGGCCCGATCATACAGCAGTCGGCATAGGGGGAGGAAATAGATCAGACCTGCCAGTGACTGACAGGTTAATTTTGAATCGAAAAATGGGGTTGCTGTATTATGCTGTTGATGGTGTTTCCAGTCATATAGATTGGTGATATTGTGCTCAAAAGAGTCTGGTGCAGTCGATTTGTGTAGGTTGACATTCATGGCATTGTAGTGCCACTCATTGGACGTAGTTCTAGGCGCTGAATGCCTGTTAGCCGTTGCCATGCCTTTCTGCTGACCCACTCTTCATTTCTGACTTGCCTGTGGCGAGCCAGCCGTGTAAGGTGTCGCCTGACACCCGTAACTGACCCCCTTCCCCATTCCAGGCCACCACCGGCATCAATTTCGACAAGTACGACGACATCCCGGTAGACGCCACGGGTAACGACGTGCCCGCGTGCATCAAGGCGTTCAGTGAGATCGCGCTGACGCCCATCATTGTAGAGAACATCGCGTTGACCAAGTACACGACGCCGACGCCCGTGCAGAAGTACTCGTTCCCGATCATCCTGAAGGATCGTGACCTGATGGCCTGCGCCCAGACAGGCTCCGGCAAGACGGCCGCCTTCCTGGTGCCCGTGCTGAACCAGATCTTCAAGTGTGGCCCGCAGATGGCCAGTCAGGACCCTAAGGTGAGCTGACGGTAGCTCTGTCTGGTGACGGCGGTGGCAGGGATATGGTGGGAGTGGTCAGTCATGTGAGGCCCGCGAGTTTCTGGTGCAAGTCGTAGTCGTTTAGTGGTTGTAAGAGGTCTAGTTTGTCAGTTAATTGTTTTGTTTTTTCGACGTTGTTCATCGTTCAATGGGTATATCTTATGTGATTGAGGCGCCATCTACCTAACTCATTTATGTCAAGGATATGGTTTTCTGGACTTAATAGGATGCACTGAAATACTGATGTCCGTTAGAAGCGCTTCTAAGCTCAAATCATCATCAGGGTCTATATGAATAACTTCCAATGGTCCAATGTTTATAAACACTGTGTCTGTGCTTCCCCCTACTGTGCGGACCCTGGCGTGGTGGGACATAATCGGCCCTACCTGAACACCATCCCCTGACAACCCCCCCCCCACCCCCGTTGACATTCGGTCGATGGGCGGACGCAGGAAACAGTTCCCGCTGTCGCTGGTGCTGGCACCCACCCGCGAGCTGGCCACTCAGATCTACAACGAGGCGCGCAAGTTCTCGTACCGGTCGCGTGTGCGCGCCTGCGTGGTGTACGGTGGCGCGGACGTGGGCAGTCAGATGCGCGACTTGGAGCGCGGCTGTCACCTGCTGGTGGCCACGCCGGGCCGCCTGGTGGACATGCTGGAGCGGGGCAAGGTTGGACTGGACAACTGCCGCTACCTGGTGCTCGGACGAGGCCGACAGGTGGGTCACCGGGCCAGTGATGATGGGGGAGACGATGACTGATAGGTTGGGGTAGGAGGCAGGGGTGGTGGGGAGGAGTGGCGGTTGTTACGTAGAGGCAGGGGTAGTGGAGTCAGGTGATTTGTCAATATTTTACAGTGAATGGTGTCCGGTGAAAGCGCATCTGTTTGTGCTAGTTCCAGGATAGCAGAGGATTAGGTTTTGGAGTCCTACAAAGCGACCTTGGCAGATCTCATGATATTTGGAATGTAGTAATAAGTCAACCTTGCTCGCCCTTCACTTTAACCTCGCACCGACGGGGGGGGCGGATTATCCCCCACAGGTTTTTCCGGACTAGGGAAAAACGGGCGGCGCGTAGCGCCGCCCAAATTTTGTATAACTGTTTGGGCAAATCAATTTCCGCACACTTTCTAAAAAAAAATGACTTCCCTTACTTTCAAGGTCACGTTGTAGGTACAGCTTGAATGACCCTGAACCTCAAGTCACGTTTTTGTAAGTTTGACATCTTGCCGAAGCCACAGTGGTGAACCAAACAGTTTGAAATCACAGTGTGTAATAAGGCCTTCGATATCTACAGTTCGTATATCTTGGATTTTTTTATATCGGTGACCTGAGGTTCATGTCATTTTTGCGACCTCCTATTATAAGTCTAGCGGGAAGAAAATTGAAAGCGCACCAATGGAAAAACCTGGCTAAATGTGGTCATAGTTTATCATCATAATCACTATTATGAAAGCAAAGTATAAGAATGCAAGTTGTTTTTTATCCGTGACCTTGTTTAAGGTATCCAATGTGCCCAAAGGTCATATGGTTTTTGTACAAATAGCTCGTGTTCTAACGTAAGATAGAGTACTACTGTTGGTTTTCACCATTCTGTTTCTTCTTGTCAAACCTCCATCGATAAGACATAAAATTTGACTTGAACCTTTGACATGGACCTCAGGTCAGGTCATTTTTTTAGTTTGCTATTTGCTAATCAAACGATAAATGGTTCGATGCGCCGTGATGTGAGAAACACGATGGTGGAAAAATGACTGCTCTACCCTTTAAAAACTTCAAGAAAGCTTAATTCAACAAAAAACTTTTTCAGTAAAATGAAGCATTTTACCCTTCGCTGACCTCTGGAGCTTTCACTATTGATTCTATCTCAAACCTGATGACATTTTCGCGAAAGAGTAATTCAAGGGCATTGCACTGCTTTTTCGGATTGCTCCCTAGCTATGTTAGTTACTGAGCTAGCCCGGATTATGTGAAGCAATGCTCAATTTACTCGAAATATGGGAAATTTGACCTTTTTGACTCTGGTGACCTCAAATTGAACCTGATCAACAAAAAATACCTAAGATTTTCGCTAGTACTCGCAACGGCCTAACCTCACGCCGTTTTCCGCTTCTCGCTACGTTGCGTAATTTTGGAGATCTCTGGGGGGGCGGTTATCCGCCCCCCCCCCCCGTCGGTTCGAAGTTTGGCCTCAGACCCCCGTCGGTGCGAGGGTTAAAAGGGAGTGGGTGCATACTCTTTTGAAATGTCGGAATATATTTTTATAACGGTAAAAGCTATTGCTTTGATTATTGGTTTACTATAAAATTCAAAGTCTGGAGCCCTTTAAAGTTGAATTTTTACTTATTTCTGTTTGCATTTGTTTTTTTCAAAACTCATAAACGGATCGTCACTATAAACAGAGTAGCGAAAGATGTTGCCTATAATGGCGCACTAAAGAACGATAAACAAACTTTATAGCATGTAATAGGTTTTTGTTTACAGTGATCGAGAATCTGTTCTGCAGTGTTATCAGTGCTGCACGAGTGTTTTCTATTGGCCAGAGCTAACAATTTATGCTAGCGTTGTAATTTAAGAGCAATGCTTCTACAGGGTTTTTCATAATGAATGTTACTTTTAAATCAGTTGTAGAAAGACCAAAAATATGATGAAGCACGTGGATTTTCAGGTTGTATTGTTGCAAAAACAATGAGGTTTTTATGCGTGCAAAAGTTATCCCGAAGCAATCAATCAGATACATGTTATGGGCCTACAATGTCAAGGCCCAAAAAACGATGGAACGTGCCATTTTCAAACGAAAAAGAAGTTTGGATTGCCTCTCAGTCTCAGTATGATGCGCTGAAAAGCGTTGCTGCAGTGCGCCGAAAGTTTGGCCCAGATTCTGTTGAATAATCCGCCACGCGGTTGTCGTGGATGTGCCCAACGACTTGGCAGTATTGGGGACAGAGATGCCTTTCTTGGCTGCTCGATGTGAATCCACCATCTGCCGAATTTTCTCACAAGCTCAGCTGACTTTACAGTTAGACCTCGAGACTTTGATGGGAAGACAGAGCCTGTTGATTGAAACCTTTCGATCGGTCGCTTGAAAGACAACCTTGATGGTATGCATCGGCTCCGCCACACTGCAGGAGGGGACGGGGGACGTGTCCCAGGTTTTTAGGATTTTTAACATTACGCCAATGGGTGTTGCATGGAAGAATTTACTTCAGAATGCCTCTGTCCTCTCAATTTACGTCCCCCACATTTTCCCTGTGGTGTAGCCCCTGAAGCCAAGCAATTCAATTTCGGGAAGTGACTGCCAAACTTTCGGCGCACTGCAGCTACGCTTTTTAGCGTATCATACTGAAAGACAATCGAAAATTCCACTTCGCTTGAAAATGGCGCGAGTGCAGCGTTTCTTGGGCCTCGATATTCTAGGCCCATAACATTCATCTTATTAGTTATTTCGGGATAATTTTTGCACACATAAAAACCTTATTGTTTTTGCAACAATAAAACCTAAAAAATTTACGTGCTTCATAATATTTTTGGTCTTCCTACGGCTGATTTAAAAGTAAAAACCCTGTAGTAGCGAAAGCTCTCTGGCGAATATCGATAGTTAAGTACTTCCAGTCGGAATGTGATTGGCGACCTTTGGAATATATCAGCAGCTAAAGTGAATCTAGGGAAATGAAGTACATGGCTAAAATCAGAAAAATATGTTCTACTGACTTCCTACATAGTGTCAACAACTCCACATGACCAATGTGAGAAGGCATACTCCTTTAACAAATGTCTTCAGACAATTGGGAACAGCCCGTCATCTACGCTGCTGTGTGTCTTGCCTCTGCTGCCTACAGAATGTTGGACATGGGTTTCGAGCCGCAGATCCGCCGGATCGTGGAGCAGGACACGATGCCGCCCACTGGGGAGCGGTACACCATGATGTTCTCAGCCACCTTCCCCAAGGAGATCCAGGTTAGGTCCGGGAACAGCCGGCAGGCAGTGTGTGTGTGTATTTCATTAGTTGCCAGCCAGGAATGCTACTTTTTCCGTTATGGTGCCTGCAAACAGTTTGGACGTTACAAATCGCAACGCTTTCGCAGTCATTTCTATGCACAAGTAAGTTTGCTCATTTTTTCGCCATATATCTGGCTTGTCGCGGGGCAAGTGCATAATGCGTAATGCTCCGGTGCTCTAAATTCGAAGCATCTGCTCTTCTGCTCTGCTAGTTTCGACTGTTCGACTGTGTCCTCTCTGCAGCAGACGTCTAGAAAATGTCCTTCGAAACCATAAATTAAACGCAAATATAATAAAAAAAAATTGCCTATGCTTGCCTAGCTCGTCCTACTAGATTTTTGGACCAGCATGTGTACAAATATATTTTGTCCTACAGTAGAAATACTATATAGCTTGTAAGGAAATAAACTAAAAAACCGAGAAGAGTGCACTTTTAAAGCGCAGTAGCTTTATAAAATAAATATGACTGCAATACCAATTATTATTTTAGGCTCGTAGTTGCTTGCTACATTTATTTATTAATTATTTCGAAAATTATGGTTCTACTACTTATGAATGTCATTTATTCTATAAAAAATACGCTCTGGAAACACAGTCAGGAATCCTCGTTCTGCGGCTCAATTCACGTTATTGTCGATGCGCCTATATTGTATCAAGATTATAATTGATCGATGTCTTATGATAATGCTGCCTTGCCTACCTACTCTCAAGGGCCCAGCGCCGCCCCTGTCGTCCTTCCCACAAACCACTGACTACCCCTCCCCTCCCCCACAGCGTTTGGCTCAGGACTTCCTGCACGATTACATTTTCCTGGCGGTGGGCCGCGTCGGCTCCACGTCGGAGAACATCACTCAGAATATCGTCTGGGTGGAGGACCAGCAGAAGAAGTCGTACCTGCTCGATCTGCTGGCACAGCAGGGCTCGGAAAACACGGAAAAACGTGAGTGGAACAGCCGCCCTCCCGCCCGGCCCGGCCCGCCCCGCCCCGCCCCGCCCCGCCCCGCCGACCGCGTCCGCGCAGTGATCAGGAAGTAGGCGTGTCATGATGACACTATGTCCCTTCGTGTCACCTGATGCACTCGTTGCACTGTGCCTGATGAATCAGTATGGAGCTCTGCACAATGTCAGCGTGGGTCATGACTTTACCTTTCGTCGGACATCCTCGTGTGCGATCCCATCCACAACAGCAACACTCGCTGGCTCGAGTGGAGTTTGATCACAAACTTGTGTCATATTATAAAAGTGAGTCCAGTCTATTCGTGAACTGTACGCACCTTTATCTGTGTGTTCGCAGCTGGCGAGTCGCTGACTCTGGTGTTCGTGGAAACGAAGCGCGGCGCTGACAACCTGGAGGACTTCCTCTACCGCAACAGCTACCCGGTCACCTCGATCCACGGTGACCGCTCGCAGGGCGAGCGCGAGCTGGCGCTCAAACACTTCCGCAGTGGCCGTTGTCCGATTCTGGTGGCAACGGCGGTGGCGGCGCGTGGTCTGGATATCCCGCACGTGAAGCAAGTGATCAACTTCGACCTGCCATCCGACATTGAGGAGTACGTGCACCGTATCGGTCGTACGGGCCGCATGGGTAACACCGGCCGCGCCACCAGCTTCTTCAACGAGAACAACCGCGGCCTGGTGCGCGACCTGATGGAGCTGCTGACCGAGACGAAGCAGGCGGTGCCCGACTGGCTGGAGAGCTATAGCATGGAGGTGCATAAGATGGGAGGCGGAGGCGGCCGGCGCGGAGGCGGAAAACGGTGAGTGGCAGGTCGATGGCGGCGCCAGTCTGGATTGGAGCGAGGGGGAGTTAACGTCTGTGGTTCAGTTGTGTTGGCTGGACGCAATCTGGCAATGAGGTGATTGCTGTCTGGGCTGGTGGTTATTGTAACGGTTGTAACTTGTATGCTGCCCTGTAACTTGCATTGACTGACGGTCTACTGTCCGTGTTGTATCGACTGGTGGCCTGCTGTCAGTGTCAGAAAAGTGGCCCGTTTCTCCGTTATTCTGAACTTAGAAAATTTGTTCCGTGAAAACTTTGACTGTAAAGAATGTTTTGTTTTAGTCTGTGGGTGCAAATGGCTAATGGCTGACGACCATACAAAATGTCAGGAGAAGATAGACAACAAGTAACATTTACCTTATTATTTTTACTGAATGTTATCTCCATAGGAGCGAGGTTGTTCCCTCCTATGGTGATGGCAGTGTGTAAAAATAGCAATGTAATGTAATTTGTGTTATCTTCTCAGCCATTTTGTTCTGGGCTGCAAAATGAAATTTGTTTCGCTGCTGGCGAAAATTTTGTTCTGCAAACTTAGATCGTGGAACCACTTTTCTGACCCTGCTGCTGTCTGTGTGCCCTTGTTGACTAACCCTCTGCTGTCTGTGTGGAGTCGACTGACGTGATCGTGTCTGCGTTTCCTCAGTTTCGGCGGCGGGTTCGGCGGGCGTGACGTGCGTCAGCAGAACCGTAACGGTGGCTACAACAAGGGCGGCGGCAGCAAGATGGGCGGCGGCGGTGGCGGCGGCTATCCGGGCGGCATGGGCGGCGGCGGCATGTACGGTGGCTACCAGCCGATGCAGGCGGGCGGCAGCTACGGCGGCACGTACGCAGCGGCGCCCCAGGGCGGCGGCGGTGCCTCCAGCGACAGCTGGTGGGGCGGCAACTAAGGCCGCCGGCAAGCTCTCCCGCGGCGCCTGGCCGCATCTCGCCGCCCGACTGTGACTGTCAGCTCTGTCGTAGTTCCCGTTTGCAGCAGCTCCCGAGGCCGCCAGAGTCTCCGCGCTCGCCGCCGCCGCACGCCGTTGGCCGGCCGCACACTCGCGGACACACACGACACATTGTGATATGGACGGGGGCGGCGCCGCGTGCACGGGCCGTCCCCGCCGCCGCGCGGCGGTGGGCAGGCGCGCCGCCGCTGTGCTCGCTCCTGTCCTGTGGGAGGAGCTCGGATCGCTCCCCACCCACTCGAGACACGCCCCAGCCGAGGCGGTGCCTCTCCGCACCGGGTGTGCGTGTGTGTTTTACGACGTTTTAAAGTTATCATTCCGCTGCGTAGGAAACTGAGTGTTTCGTTTGTTTTCCTGTGCGTTCGTGTGCTTCGAACAACAGCATTACTCAGCGTTAATCCCTTTATCCGAGAGTTCACACGCGGCGGGCGGCGCTTAGGTGTTTTCTTTCTATGTTCCCTCACGGTCGGGCGAACCCGGGGAGCCGTTGCGTCATATAGAGGACGTTAATATGGTAAACTGTTGTATTCTTTCCTGGGCCGAATTGTCAGCTGGCGTGCCCAATCGCGAGCCGAGCCGATGTGGAGTGAGCGCCGTTAGCCGCGCACATGGAGAGCGAGAACAGGACCGACGATACGACGACGGCTGGGACGGACGCCAGTCAACTCCGCCCCAGGTCTCTCCTTCTGACGTCGACCGCGGCCCCGGCGGCCGGCGGCCGCCGCCCGGGCCCGGCGCGTCAGGCGCCGAGGGGAGAAAGCGATCTGAGAGACGGCGGCGGCCCGGCGGATCGGGCCGGCCGCCGCGCGGCGCACGCGCGCACCCGCGTGTCTGGTTATTTATTAGTAGCGTTACGGAGGACAGTGTGGACTGAGGGAGGGCGGTCGGCGAGGAGGCGGTCTCGCGGCGGAGCCGGGTGTGTACTGTGCGCGTCTGTTCTCTGTCTGTTTCCTGTGCCGCCGTGCGCTGTGACCCGGGGTCCGGGTCGCTCGCCACGCCGGGCCACGCACACGATACGCGCACGCATTCTTCCACTGATGCAAGGGTGCTGGGGTGGGCGCAGGGGCTATGCTGCGGCGGCGCCGCGGGCGCTGATCTCAGGACAGGTGCCGGGCTCGCGCGGCGCCGACGTGCTGTGCCGGCCTGCACGCGACTGACGCGGCAGCGCCCCTATGATGTGCCGGTCCGGCGGTCTCAAACCCGTGACTTCTGATCCAGTCTAGTCTCCATGCGTGATTGTGTGCGTGGCAATATCTTTTAGGGAACAGTACAAATTGTGTCGCGAGCTGTCGAGTCGCAATTTGGTGCGTGAATGTCTTAGGATTTTCCAGATTCACTTGAAGCGCTGCAGGTTCTGACGACCGGTTTGCTTCGTTTATACTTTGTAGCCTCTGTTGGTGGGGTGTTATATTCGCTCTCCGGCCGAGGGTACCTTACACGTTATACACTTGACTTGCGCATGTCCAAAAGCGGCTGCTGCCACTGAGCCGGCTGTGTCCGGCGCCGACCGAGAAAGTCCTGTATAACAAATTGTGAACCTATTTTTGCGTGCCGGAGCGTAATCTGCCGTGTGGGACTGGAGACTAGACGGACTGCCGTAATCTTGTGCTGCGTGACCGTGCGTACCCTGAGGGGAGGGAGACGAGAGGCGCGGCGGGCGACGGCCGGGTGCGCCGTCGTCCGACGCTGGGCCCCAGAGACAGACGGAGCAACCAACCGTTCACCTTCTCCTGAGAGAGGGTCGGGGCCAGGTGGAGGCTCGCCAGAGACAGACGGAGCAACCAACTGTTCAGCTTCTAGCCCCGAGAGAGATTCGGGGCCAGGTGGAGGCTCGCCACACCATTGAAATACAAGGAAAGAATATGAACACAACTGTGCGTTTGTGTCGCGTGTAAGGTTGGATGGAGTAAGGCGGTGACGCTACAGATCCGATCCATGAATGGTGCTGGAACTGCCGCTGCCATCCATGAGGTCGACCACGTAGAAGTTACATCACACACGCCCTGGGCGGGCATTTCCTGGTCGAAGAGATGAGATTCATCGATCACGTTACGTAAGTTGTAATGCAGTAGTCCGTTGGAGGCGTTTGGAGCCAGGATATGCCTTGAAGTGACGCTATTTTCAGAGGAGCGACGTAGTGTGGTGGCTGATCGCTCTCGCATTCAGGAGCAGATTGGTGTAAGATATTGATCAGCATGCAGCGGCCTACTACCGCGCAGTGCAAGCTTGGATCGCGAGTGTATGCGTCCTTTGAACTCTTCGTCGAGTTCAATGTCTGGACACCGGGCGGCAAAAGCTGTATTGCTTCCTTTCTTCCTTCATTCATTCATTCAAAGCTTCATTTACTTTCGTTGTATTATGCCGACAGAGCATACTATCTTAACATGACAATGTGTAAGCGTCTGGCACTCACGACGGGCAATGACAAGCGGAAACAAGATTCGAAACTTGAAAAGGTGTAGGTACGCGTTTCGTGCGAGACTGAATTCCAAGACGAGCATATAAAGGCGGGTATGCGCCTACGCCCTAGCGCGTACGCACACATCGTCTTATAGAGCCGACTCAGTCTTTCGAACGAAACACAATCACCTCGTGTCTCCATATGCTGGAACCGCTTACTATTATTTTATGTACATGTATATTGCATTCCATCTACAAATAGTATTTGACACAAAATCGTACACCGCTCTTCGCATCGAAGCATTGGTAACACACCGCGTTCCGCAATACATTAGTCACTCGCATAATACCTATCATATGCGCTTTGCGCGTGCTGATTAAAAAACAAATAAGGTCAAGGATGGATGAGTGGATGACTGTGTGTCATACGGACCTTTGGGCTGGGTCGAACGTGGCTATTGTGTTTAACTGACACATGATTGTGTAGCCGAGCAGTGATGTCACAAACAGGTCTTTGTTCGCCGCCCAGCCGCCTCTGTGGCGCCGTCTACAGAGTGAGAACAACAGTGAAGCCCCCCCCCCCCACACAAAGGCGGCGCGCGCTGCTCACCGGACTGCAGGAGTCAAAGCGCTACCGTAAAAACAAACATCAACGCACACGACACCATCCATCAACACACACACACACACACACACACACACACGCACACACGCACACACACACGACACAGACAGGGGAGGTGCGACCAGCGCATACCACATCACTAATCTGTTCACAGGCTCTCTTATCTTATCAGGACGCTTGTCATTGCAGATCAAGCCCCGTGGATGGACATTGGACTGTCACTCGAACACATTGAATACGTTGAAGTGAAGTTTAATACGTTGAAGTTCTTGCCCGACATAAGCTTGTCAAGACGTGTACTTCCAACTTTGTCTTTCGCTTTCCTTATGGAACCCAGTTTTTAGTCTGCTGCTGCGCTGGCCAGGGCCCAGGGGCGAATCCAGTCTGGTTTTCCCCCAAGCCTCCCCCAAATGAACGTTTTTTGGCCGTTTTGTCTCTGACGTCTGAGCCGGCCGGGCATGTCTGACACAACACTTTCGCTCAGATCTCGCGTTCCTCCTTGAAGTGGACCTTGGAGCTGAAGCTGCTGCGTTTGATGCAGTAGCTGCTCTGCTCGTTGCGGGTCTGCGGCACTCTGAGCAGCTGGTCTGTCTCTTCAGGCCGCCGCGGCCTGAACCGCAGGCGGAACGGGCGAGGCTTGTAGGTGACCCCTGACTGCGGGGTGAGGTCGGCAGGAGGCGCGTCGGCCGGCACCTCCAGGTGGAACGCCTGCAGAAGGCCGCCCAGGAATAGGAACACCTCCATCCGAGCGAGAGATTCGCCCAGGCAGGAGCGGCGCCCTGCCGGAAGGAAGGGGGAGGCAGGGTCAGAGTCTCATCTGTGCTGGACACGAGGAATATCAGATGTGCGGAACATGAACCGTATCGCATGTGCTGATGGCGGTACATAATTTGTTTTACAAATTATGCAAGTTATGTCATTTATAGGCGTGGTCTCTCACAACAAGCCAAGCGGGAGTCCGGAAAAAGTTCGTCAGTAGCTAGATTCGAACCCGGGACCTAACGGGTCCACCGCTCTTCCGAACGGGCTCAGAGCCCTCCTGACCTTCTTACCTGTGCCGAACATGAGCAGACGCGGCTCGTGCACTAGTTGGCCGTGCTCGTCCAGGAAGCGGTCGGGCCTGAACCGCTCCGGTTCACTCCAGTAGGCCGGGTCGTGGTGCACGTGGTGGATGTCCGGCAGGATCAGACTGTTCTTGGGGATTACGTAGTCTGTGAACAAATGGGGATCACGTAATGTGAGGACATACCGGGATCCTATATGTTCTGTGGACAATGGGCACGGTGAATCACGTGATGTAGGCAGTGGCGGCGGAAGCGGGCCTCCCACATCGGAAGAGGTGGGGGCAAACACCTCTTTTTGCCCCCCCCCCCCCAAAAAAAAAAAAAAAATACGAAAATTATTTTTCATAGGTCCGCACCATGCGCAATACGACGGATTGACACTTGCGGGAATTTTGATTAAAAAAAAATATCGGGAAAGAATCGAGAAAACATATTTTGACGGAAAAATGTTTTCATCAGAAGAAGAAAATACATGATACAAACTTGCAGGGAGTCACCGATAATTATTGCAGTGGCGTCACCGATAATTATTGATTGGGGGTCGGGTGCAATTACGAAAAAGTGCACCAGTTACCACCATTTTTATCTGCATGTATTGATGAAGGCATATCATATGTTTTATGCACCCTATCTTTAGCAAATATGTATCTAACTTCTATGAACAATCAACAAGCATCATTGACAAAAGTGCATGTAAATCGGCAGTTTAGCTTGGCCCCGGACGGCGAACTATTTAGTGTTCAAGGCTTTTTTAGAATAAATTATAAGTTTCTCACATCAATTGTCAGCAAAGTTATGCAGTATACTACACTGCGCCTAAACCGTTTATCCATAATCAATCAATAAGCGTTTCAGAAAACCCGTGATGCATTCCGCGGATAAACTTGGCCAAGGACGGCGACGTATTAAGTGTAGGCAGTAGGTATGTACCTATGCGATTTGTTTCATTGGCCAATCAGGGACATTGACACGCTTCTTGGAGCACTTACTTCATTTCTGGACCTATGTCTTGTTGACAAATAACATTTAAACCAGACACACTAGCCGTTTTCACGATGGATTATTTTGCGCAAAATGTTTTAAAACATTTTAAAATGTTTCAGTGCTCAGTAGTAGCCGTTTTCACGATGGACTAATTTGCGAGAAATGTTTTAACCCTCGCCCTATACGGTCCCGGAGGGCGAGGGTTAAAACATTTTTTTTTTCTCGCAAAATAGTCCATCGTGAAAACGGATACTACTAAAACATTTTAAAATGTTTTAAAACATTTCGCGCAAAATAATCCATTGAGAAAACGGCTAGTGATTATAATGGATCGTGACTGCACGTTCGTAAACATATGCCAGTACATATTTATTTATTTCACATAATTTAATTTTTGAAACATAAAAAGTTGTTATTTCACTTTTAAATAATTGAAACACGATCAATTCGAAACCATACTTGTGTCACAAAAAAATGCAGACAAATAAATGAAAAGGTGAACATTTGTATTTAATGCATGTTATTGTTTTTATGTAGTTTGTCCCATGGAAGCGGCATTTAGGTACTTTTTATTTTTACATCTCTATTCAGCTGAACGCTCCTAAAACTATGCATACTAGGGTATAACCACGATAAAGCTATTGAATGTGTTTATAGTGTTACTCATTATTGGGACACAGTCAATGCGCACGTGTGCTCCCGTACCGTTTCATATTTCAATCCTGTTCTAGCTTGACTNGCTGGGGTCGCGGACGCGCGCGGCATTCGGATTCTGTTGCTGGCCGTGACCACGCGCGGGAGCGTTACTGCCCGTGATTTAACCGTAACTGTAATTGTCTGAATAGATCTGAAGTTAATATAGATCTAAAGTGACTTAACAGTTTGAGCAGCTGAGAGCAGAGCGGAAGACGAGACGAAGCCGGTCTATATATTCTTGACTTCACTTGTTAGTGACCCTGCTGGTGATCACTTGAATAAATTAATAAAAATACAACTATGGACACAGTTTGCAGCTTGTTACGTGTTCTATTAAAACCAACATTACTTAGACCAGTTACCATAAACAAGTATATTATACGATCACGAGCACGCACAGCTGGGGCGTGTTATATGTCACGTCACCAGCACGCTCTAGCGGCGGGTCCAGTCCCTACAAACAAACTGCCATGGCAGTATCGGATGCCGCATCAACGCCAGTACTGAAGACGAGGCTGGTAACACCGCACTGGCCTCGTCTGAGTTTTGGGGCTGAAGACGCGGAGGAGGGCTGCCACCTTCTTGGCGTCGGTCACCGGCTTCTCGGGCAGCTTTACAGGCGACCGAGCCTTCTTCGCGGGTACTTTCCGCTTCACTGGAGAGTGGCAGTGGCGCGTTAGGAGACGGTAGTGCATTTCGGAATGCTTAACAGCTTGATGCGAACACAATATATATATATTTCAAGTTGAGTATTGCCGCTTTTAAACACTTACATTATGCCATATTGCTTACGTCCTTACCAAATACCTGGATAGGCTTGCCCCAACTTTTATGAAGGGTTAATTATTCCAAATGCGCATTGGTTACCAGCAGTTTAAACATATAAAGTGTTAACATCGTTGAAAAACGTTATTTTGAAACCAGACTTTAGGATTACTTTAAAGTTGCGTAATATGATCTGTATGGCGATACGCTTCAGCATTCGGATGCACAAATGAACACAATTCAAGTCGAAATAATTATCGCCATGAAGGCACAAACCTGTTGTTTTGCCGGTTTTCTTTTTCGGGCTGGCCTACCGCGGGCCCGGCTGCTACGGCAAAAGTCCTGATGACGCCAGGACGTTAAGAATCCTTGTTCTGTTGTTTTTCAATTCTTCCGGCTGAAACAGCAAGGATATTATGACTGGTTGCATGAATATAGACACTGGTGGATCCAGCCGTCTTTTTTTTTGGGGGGGTTTGGGGTTGGAAGGGAAAATCTTTTTGCGGCAAAACGTGGATTGGAGCCGGAAGCATTATTTTGTTTTTCAAGCTGATTTTTTTCTCGTGAGAAAAAGAAAAACACAAAAACGCGATATTCCAGTAGCATATACACATAAACATGTAATAAAAACGCTTATCTCAACACCAACTCGCAGGGGTGTCGACGATAATTTTGCAATGGGGTGTCGGCTGAAGTGACGAATAAAATGTCCCCACTTTTTTATGCGTGTATTTAAGCCAATAGCAGCATAATATAAGCATTAGCATAAGCCTTCAGCCTTGGAAGCATATTCATAACGTGACCTGATTGATTCGTATATCCTTTTAGCATGTTTTGCTATTACGTAAGTTAAAGGGAATAGTTCACCTTGAAAAAACGAGAAAAAGTTCAGAAATGACGAAGAGAAGCAAGAAATTAAGTATCATATTACTAGTAAGTCGAAGAAACCTATATTTACGCAGGAAAAAGCAAATTAAAAATTGTTCAATATTTGGGTGATAATTCATTATTTTTTCCTCAAAGTAATGCGAAAATCAGACTGGCTGAGAAGCACGGCAACGTCATTGATTTAGTAAGGGATTCGTGTCGTATAACATGGTGATTACATTGCCCAAGTACTTGGTGAAGATGCCGGAAAATACAACGCTTTTGAAAACCATCACAAGTACTTGCTTTAAGTAGTATTATCGTCACTATTAATTTAACAAATGAAAGTGTAGTGTCCGCCATCGCGCTCACTGTCCGTGCTCGGGGCGGCTGTCTGGGATTATGTGTCACAACGGTCATTGCCGGGCGGCTGCGCCGCTTGGCGGCCAATCAAACAGCGGCACGCGCGTACTTGGTGCGTGTGGGGTTCGGTGAGTGCGGGAGGGACAGATCAACCATTTGTACCGAGCCTTGGAACGTTCAGGCCAGCGGCTGAACGCTACGCATACGCTACAGAACGTGTTTAGAAAAATGTTTTATAGAAGATTTAAACATCAAAAATCACCTTGCATAGCATTACCTTGACAAAGTTCATTCTTGCAGTAAAAAGGAATGAGGTACTGAAACAGTAATGGTTTTGTCCAGGCATTACCACTTTACCCCAATCTTACGTCATCTGTGCGTCTATAATCATACGTCAGCTCAGCCAAAATCAGCCAATCAGCGATTGGAGTTACCGGGTATACGCGGTCCCGAACTTTAGGACTGAATATTACATAATTAAGAGGTTTTTTGGAAAATGTGAAAGCGTCAAGTCATTTTCGAGCATGCTCCACAACTTGGCTATCTCAACTCAAAACCTAATGTTAAAGGTGAACTATTCCCTTTAAGTCAACCCATTTCTATATCTGGCGGCGAAGGACATGCAATGGTATCTTTAAAATTGTGCTTGGTAATGCTAACAAAAAGACACTTACCGTCAAAAAATACGAAAATCAGGACGGAAGTCTTCCTTAGTCCATTCACATTTGGCTGTCTGTCTTTTTGCTGGACTTGATGCCAGGTTCTTGATTTCGTGACTGAAAAACGGACTTATGTTTAAAAATGTTATTATGTTATGCCTAGACCAGTGATGCTATTTAAGTTATTAATGTTATTTTTAATGGAACCAATCTTTCCTGCGAATCGGGGCTCATAAAGTTAATTTAAAGTAATAAGTTAGTTCGTACAATACACATTTAATAATGACAAATATATAATACATATAGTACAAAGAACCAAAGCTTTCAGAGGCTAAATTAAATATTATCAGGTCTGAAATGGACGCTTCTGAGCCCACGATGGACCCCTTTCATGCCCGACATGTGCCTGTCAGAGCCGCAATGGGAGGTCGCTTTAGACCCCAAAGCATCCCCCTCGCTGCAAGTTGCGACCCTGTATTGCATACCCAATACAGTTTGTTCTAAACCAACATCCATCATTCCGGCAAATTTAGGCGATTTCTGGAAAAATAAATATCTGATCTATTTTCAACAATATTTTAACGAAACAAATTCTTTCCACAATGCAATTCTGAAAGAAGGCTCATCTTTCTGAACCGATGCATTTATCAAATTATCGAACAGGGAATTAACGGATCAACCGATCAGAAAGAAAAACTCATTGTTCAACAACCATTGTTCTTGAAGATGGCATTTCAAGATACATTTTGAAAACAATTTTGTGTTATACAAATAAGTTTGTCCTACAAGCATGCACAGGCTAAAAAGCAAAATACATCGGGTATTATAATATACCTCCTGACGTGTTCAAAATGTCATCATGAAATGTATAATGTACAAGACATACAACACAGTGCGACAAATACAAACACCGAGATTTGTCTGCAGACTGTGATTGTCTGCAGAGTCCAAGGTGTGACAATATCTCACCTTGGACGGCTTGTTGTCTGAAGGAAGGCATTTCCAGCAGGCTGAGGTAGAGGTTCTTCGGTGTTTCGGAGGACGGCTCTCGTGGTTCCTCACTAAGTGTCTTGGAGGACATCAGAAGCACAACTGAAGTCCAGCCCTCTTCCGAGCCCCCTGCAGACATCAGTGTCCCTCTGCCAGGGGGTCGAGGGCGGAGCCAAAGATGGGGGCGGCCGCTTATCATCTTAAAATGGTGGCACACGCACCCACCTGGAGCTTGGAACCCTTTCTGCTGCGTACCATGTCGTTATGGTTACCTGGAAGAGCAGGACTAGTATATATATATATATATATATATATATATATATTTACATAGATATATATATATATATATATTAATGTATATATTATATTATGTATAATGTTATATATATATATATATTATTATATATTTATAATATATATATATATATATATATATTATATATATATATATATATATATATTAATAATAATAATAATAAAACTCGGCATATCGGACGATTTCGTGACATTTATTGTCACTTCCTCAGCGATTATAGCACACTTGTGTCGTAACAAGACCACATCCCATTTTTATATATATATATATTTATTTATACATCAGAGGTGACAATATCCCATTCAATATCCTCTTCAGCACATGTTCAAGAAAGGCTCCATTTCGGCTGTAGCAAAGCTCTGCTCTCCGCCTTAGACTCACCACTGCTTATGGGCACATGTCGGCAGGAATGGTCCGCACTGCAGTTCCCACAGCTCTCTAGTTGCTTTCTGGTCTAGATATTCTTCTTTACCAGGCAGTCACTGGCAGGGGTGGAGAATCGATTCAAAAGTTGTTGTGGCCGGCGCACTGGCGGTTCCATTTCTATCTGGGGGCGGGCATTTTTTGTGGGCACAAAATACTACATTTATTTTTATCCCGGCGGATTTGGGCCCTCACATTATTTTTTGTAATTTTGAGCTTAACCCGCGCGTTACTGGGTTATTTCATAACGCGACTTACTGGGGGGGGGCTATTTATAGCCCCCCTCTGATCTCCGAAACTACATGACCGATCTTAAAAATTCGAACGGCATTCGATAGCCCTATCAAATTTGTCGAAGGAAACCTGATATTGTTATCCTCAAGGTCACCGATGACGTCACAGGTCACGTCAAATAAAAAATGTTTGACCGTGCCATCAAAGTTCGGTGGTCGGGCATTGTCGCTCAAAAATTCAATTTTAACGCAAATAAAGTGGTAAATCGGTATGATCGTGTAACTGACACTTCTTATTACCATTACAAGCTAAATTTTGACTTGGGTCAAGTCAAGGTCATCCGAGGGTCACGAGGTTTCAAACGATGATTACGGTCATTAGGAGTTCTAACAACATGTTTATTGGGTTCGTTTATCAACTTTTTTGGAGATCTTTGGCCCCGCTATGGTTGTGCCTTTTTTACTGACATTGCCTTAGCCAATCAGTCTCGCTTTAGCTAATGGTGTAACCTGTTATACCTTTCAGAGTACTTGGTTGATAATGGTCGCAATCGAAGGCCTATGTATTTTAAGTAGGATTGGTGCCAATCATTTAAATACCTTTGATTTTTACCTGCGACCTGACCGTGACCTTGAGATGAGCGACCCCAAATGGAAAATTTCGAGTTGTATAGATGCGTATTATTTAGAGCTTTCGAATCCACCTTGGCTTTTGCTTGCGAGCATTGTTTGGAGGACTAGAAGCATGCATGGCATGAAGCAGACCGGAGCGAGTTATTTCATTTTTTGTGCTGCAACTGCATAAGCATTGTCTGTTTGTGCAATAGTAAAACAATACTACCTTGCACCTTTCGTGTAGGCACTACTATATTTTATTTCTGATTCTCACCAGCGGATGTTAATTCGAGTCAAAGCACGTGCTTATCCTGCCAATCCGATATTCAGTTTTTTATCTATGGGATGGTGAGAGTTTTCTTCAGTTTGTGTTAAATATTTTCACGTAGCCTGATACCATGTGTTATTTTACGGCCAATTTATCAGTGTATACTTTTGCAATAATCAGTGCAGTGAAACGGCAGTTTATCCCTGAAACCCACGCATTCAAGCAAGCAAGCAAGCAAGATTGCAACGGATTTTGGCCCCATCTTGTAAGACTACGTTCGTTCGGACCGCTTTCGCGTCTCACTCACTCCGTTACTGAATAACCGGGGGCGAATATCGCCCACCGTCAAATGGGGTTCAGCTTAGACCCCAGTCAATAGCGGGTTAAATTCCAGGGAGATGGATTTTGGATCTGCATTCGGGACGCGGGCGACGACACACCTCAGGTTCTATTTCACCATCGTGACTTAAAATTAATTTCTATTTTACCCTTTAGCTTAAAATCATTGATGGAATCGAACTAAACTTATTCGAAGGGGCATGATTTCTAGTCATCGCCACAGGTGGTTCACTTAAATTCACCTAAAAATTACTTTGCCCATGCGCTGCCCATAACCGACACCCGGAGTCGGAGTCGGTACAATTTTACCTGACTCCGACTCCGACTTCCCGACTCCGGCCAAATTTAACGACTCGGACCGACTCCGACTCCGACTCCGACTCCGGACTCCGATCCCAGCCCTGCTTTTGATGTACGGTGCGATCACGAGCAGCAAAGGTTGAAACAGCTTTCTGGATTTGGACTAGTTGACCCTTGGTCATCTCATCCCACCCCACACGCACAGGCAGTACGTGATATGTGGCCCGTGGGAACACGTACGCCTGGATAATAATAATGTTGAGGGCTTCTGAGGTGAAGTTATGCCTGTACAGAGAGACGAGAGTACCGTTACATTTTTTGGAGACACTTCGAAACATGCGCGTCCCATGGCAGACCGGGGTCGCTACGACGCCGAGGATTTTGATGTTGCGTGAGGCCAGCACATCGGAACCTATTTATTCAAAGCGAAAGTTTTCCGTTTTTTCTTTTAAAAAGTAATATTTGATCCAACAAGCATGCAATCAGTTTTCTTCGCGTTTATTTTGAGGGAGTTAGAATCGAACCAAGACTGGCAGCTCACGCAAGGTCAACTCCAGTCTAATTTTGAGCCCGGCGAGACCAGGTCCGTCAGGGGACGCGCAGTCAACGTGTATGGTGTCGTCAGCGTAGGAGATGAGGCGGCCATGGGTCAAGTATCTATATAAAACGTTTGTGAACAGATTGAACAAAACTGGTCCAATATTCCTAGGGCACACCACAATTCGTTGGACAAGTCAGCCGTCCACCACGCACCATCTGCCGCAACGGCCGCTCAGATACATAGTAAAGTAATCTTGCTCAGATACAAGCCACAAAGCACCCTCGGCTGACCCTCCCCCTCCACATGTCACCCACCGTCCGTCACCCCTCAGCTTATCTCCCCTGTCGGCTCTGGTGGTCACCCTTTGACCAGCCGCCACGGGTGGGTCCCGTGCTGCCTCCAGAAGCCATCAACTGACTCTCTTATCTATAGACAGTTCAGATTCTGGTAGCCACGGCGGCGGTGCCAGGTGGCCGTTCGCTGTGGCGTCCGTGGTCGCCGTGGCTGACCTACCTAATTGCCTCTGTCCCCCAACCCCGACCGGGTAACTCTGGCGGCCGACACCGCCATGGTGGCGGTGCGAATGAATTGAGAAGGGCCTTACCAGGACAGGAACATTAGCGGCTACTTCCTGCCGCAGGTGGTCCATTGGCCAGCATCTTGGACGCGGGCTGTCAGTCTTTGACAAGTCATCAATGGACTATAGCGGTGGAGATATGACCGCTTCCGATTACCGCTGACCTAACTGAACGATATACGGGTTTTCCAGGACCGAGGGCCGATGTCAAACGGAGCATTACGAAAGAAACAGGGACGTACCAGATACGCTATAAGATCCTGTAATGTGCGCGAAACGTAAATTACTTGAATATTGGGAGGTGTAAGAGAAAAGATCAGAATCAGAATCAGAATCAGATGTATTAAGAACATTTCCAGTACACTGGCTTTTCCGTGTTCCTATTGCATGGCTCATACAAACGTCGCATCACACATCTGCTATCATCGTTCATAACATATAAACATCGCCGTTTGGGTACTTGTCACATTTTGACGTCACAGCCACTCCTG